>CABHPQ010134252.1:0-40107 GCA_902168405.1 Peromyscus aztecus
TTTTTTTTTGGTTTTTCGAGACAGGGATTCTCTGTGTAGCTTTGCACCTTTCCTGGAACTCACTCTGTAGCTCAGACTGGCCTTGAACTCAGAGATCCACCTGCCTCTGCCTCCCGAGTGCTGGGATGAAAGGTGTGTGCCACCACCGCCCGGCTTTCTCTTCTTTCTTAAAGCTACAAAATTCCCTTCAAACATAGAGCTTTTATATCCAATAGTATCATGGCCTAGAGTGCTTTTGACCCAACTCTTCACCTTTATGAATCTATTCATGCTTCAATCTCAGGTCTTATTTCCTGAGGAGAATTCCCCTGTTCTCTCCCTTCACCTCTTAGTCCTCCATTCATACAGTTTGACTACTTTCTGTACTTCTATTATCATACTGATTAATACTGTAGTTTCAGGGTCATTTTTGAGATTGTGATCTTATACTTGACTCTATAATATCCCCATCATGTCACATGACCTTGTAAAAAATGTTAGAGATTTCATGAATGAATGCATGGAGGAAAAAAATAGATGCTTCTATAGCATAGTCTCAGAGTCTCTTCCTTCATAGATAGATCAGCTTCTTTGCTTACAGGGCCAGGTGATACCACCTTAGGTGTTATGAGCATCATTATCTTGTGTTGTTTTCAAGTTTCTCCCTCTGGAAACCAAAGCATTTTTTTGATCTGCTCAACATGGCCAGAGTGTTTTCAGCTTCAGAATAAATCAAGAATATCCTAAGCATTTTGTGTCTTCCTTGAATGCTCAGGAATAGTTCATCATCTTCGTACTCTCGTAGAGTTCAACACTGCTTTGCAAACATCTGCTCTGAGTCCAAATTCCTAGGGAAAAGGGATTTAAGACAGCATTGTATCTCTATTTTTTGTGTTTATCTCATTTCCTCCCTAAACTCTCTTCCTCTTGAGTTCCTATGAAGTTAAGAACCTTCTGTAAATTCTCATCTGGGAGTTGGTTGCAGAAAGAGTTCATGGGGAAAATCTCCTGTCTAGGGTGCTAGAGAGTTTGGCCCTATCCCAAGCACTTAATGCTTTCTCTCTTTTAGAGAAGCAGGGGCTGAATTTTGGAGCTATGTGTTTTCATCTGTACAAAGAAAGTAAGGAAATAAATCGAGCAATTATTTGGTGAATAGAAATGTCAGTTTGAGTTCTTCAATCTCTAATTCCTCTTTCAGCTAAATATGAATATAATGTGGACAAAGGACAAGGCAGGGAGATTTTGATGTTGCCTGGGGAGCCAGCAATGGCTTTATAGGGGGTGCCATTTAAGAGAAATCTTGAAAGGAAGGGAGGTATTGGTCATAGAGTGGAGGGCAAAATGTGTTACCTTCAGGAGAAATGAATGGCAGCAATTAAGACACAGTGTGTACAGGATGAGTAGAATAATATTATAAGTATAATGAAATCAGTTCCTGAGATGTACATTTTCATCCTTGATTACTCTAGGTGGGAAGGTGAAGATAGTTTGCTGCTATTGATGTACCCAAGGGCCCTTATGGTCTTTGTTCACCTGCAGAAGTCATCAGTAAGGGGCAATGTGAGTACATCTGGACTTCCCTTCTCTGTCTGTCTCTGCTGAGTGAGGATAGAGTACTTAGAACACTGTTGCTTCTCTCTCCACAACTAAATTTAACTAATCTCTTGGATATTAAGAAACAGATTTGTTCAGCATCATTTTAGTATGCATAGCTCTGTTTGTTTTGTCTTTTTCTGTGATTTCCTTCATTACTGAAGAATAAAGAATCAGTATGAACCCCTTTATGTTTATGTTGGAATTTAATGGGGTTCATAGTTATTGTATTTAGTGGTTAAGATATTGAATCTTGTGGATTCTCTAATAATTAAAAATCATACTCTTTAAGTGACAGTGAACATTTAGGATATCTATGTTCCTGGTATTCTAAAGATTCACTATCCTCAACAATCTTACGTGTGGGTATTGCTCATCATTAGCATATATATCATTGGCATTTGACACAGCCTACTGCTTTGTAGCTCTGGCAAGCCTTGAACTTGTGACAAACCTGCTTCAGCTTCTTGACTGCTGGAATCTCAGACATGCCTGATCACACTTGGCATATAGAAACTTAATTTTATTGATGGAGCAATTGAAGATTAGCAAACTTTCCCCGAGTTCTCAGATAGCAAATAGGAAAGTCAAAGTATAAATCCAAGTATGATTCTGTCTTCCATCCTTTTTCACTGTTATGCTACCCTGCCTCTCTGCTATACTTTTGATCACCCTTTCCAACATTTGATTTAATTTATATTCCTCATATTGTGTAATTGGCTAACATCTTTTTTTTTGAGTGGGGAGGAGAAATAGTTTATTTTATCTTAACAACCCTCAGGTCATGCTCCATCACTGATGGAATTCAGGACAGGAACTCAAGTTAGGAATTGAAGCAAAAGTCATGGAGACCCGCTGCTTACTGGCTTCCTCTCCATGGCTTGCTCAGCCTGCTTTCTTATACCACTCAGGATCACCTGCCCAGGATGCCACTGCCCACCACTGGGTCCTCCAACATCAATCATTAATCAAGAAAATGCCCCATAGTCTTGTCTACTGGCAATTATCTCAACTGAGGTTCCTCTTCCCAAATAACTCTGCCTGATGTCAAGTTGATGAAATAAATAAATAAGTAGGGCAGCTCACAATGGCTAGATCCATTGCAAAGTGTCTGTTATGAGAATGAGATTATGGTTGCAAGAACATATGGCAGAGAGGAGAGCTCACCTCCTGGTGCCTGGAAAGCAGAGACAGAGAGAGAAAGGAAGAGCCTGGAGACAAAAAGGCCCTTCAGAGGCATGCCTCCAGTGCCTGACTTTCCTCATTAGGTCTTGCCTCCATGTTTCCAACATTTCTTTGCAATGCCACCATGTGATGAATCCATCCATGCATTAATCCATTGATTTTGGATTGGTCTGAGCCCTCATGAGCCAATGTCTACCCCAAAGTCCCACTCTCAAGCATGATTCTGGGGACTCAATCTTCAGCACATGATCCTTCAGGTGACATTTCCTTCTCCTTTTCCTCCTGTCATCTTCCTGACTTTCTCCCTCCTCTGTCTCCCGACATTCCTTGAGACATAGTGATTTATTGCCAGGCTTTGGAGCAATATCTAAATTTGCAATTCCTGGCTCTAGAAGCCAGGTGCTCCAGGCAAGTCCCTCTGTTGAGTATAGGTGGCCTCACCTACAAGGTGCGGTTGTTACATTTTAGCTCATAGGCACAAAATACTCAGCTTACTGCCCAGGCAGGAGTTTCACAAACATGTTGGCTAACATCTTTAAAGACAACATTGAGTATTTGTTAGATCTAAATTTCAGGACAATTCTTAGACATTTTCACCATTAAATGTGATGTTTGCTTGCTCCATCCATCTTACTTGCTTGTGGTCTGAAACATTAAATGAGATCTTAATAAAACAAACAAGAAAGTGTTTTCATCATAGTTACAGCAAAATCAGCCTCATGCAGGAACTACCACAGCTAAATATGTTTTATGTGCATCTCATTTCTCTTTTGTTCCTCTATGCTTCTTGGCCTGCTTTTGTTTGTCCTATGTGCGCATTTCCTAGCACAGCATTTACATTCCTTTGATTTTTTTCATGATATTTTTGTTATTTTCTCAGTGTTTGCTTTGGAGATTTTTTGTCTCTTCACATTAAAGATGACCTACTTTTAAATCCGTTTCCAAATTTAGCATCCTCTTATTTTAAGACTAGAAATTGCAGGTGTGCTGGACACAAAATCACAAGTGATCAAAACTGACTGAAGTTCACTCTGTGAACGAGTCTCACCTTGACTTTGATTGAGGATGTAGTCACCCACCCTTATGAAGTATAGACTTCTTTCAACTTGGACATTAAGGTCTTACCTACAAATCTACACTAGAGCACAAAATCCAACATCAGTGTTATAACAAGCTTACAGTCATTATTATAAAATCACTTTATTTTTTACTTTAGTAACTCAGAGTTTGTAATTTCTTTACACTCTCTGAGTGAAAGATTTGCTAAGCAAATATGTAAAGAGGCAGCCAGAGAGAGTTCATCTACTTACTTAAAACAATAGCTTTTTAAGAAACTGAGTGCATAGTTTGAGAATAAATTTATGTTCTTTATTAAAAATTATCATATGTATCCATTAAAGTAGATTGAGGTTTGAAAGAGGCTATCTTCTGTGGCAACCCAGTAACACCTGTTCTCTAATATCTATCTAAATTATTAGGATAGAGAAAAGAACACAAACCTTGGAGTCTGACATACCTGAGCTCAAATCCCATCCCTGCTCCTTGATAACTGGTTGAGGCTGGACAAATCATTCAATCCATTGTGTGCTGCTCAGACCATCGAAGTTATCAGGGACTTTATTAAAGAGTGCAAGTCTTGCTTGTGTTCTGCCTTTTGAGAAGATCCTTAGGTTGTTCATTTGCACACTGATAATTACTGAATTTAGCTCCCTGTTCCTTGGATTAATGGTGCTGTTATGTGGGGCAGGTGCCAAAAGTGGCTAGTGCACAGAGAATTCTCCCAAACTGGTAGTTGTTATAATTGATGTGTTAAAGATTGAATCTGAACTGTCTTCGTAGATTGATGTGTTAAGGGCTTGCAGTCAAGCTGATGGCACTATTTGGGGGCATTCTGGAACCTTTAGGAGGTGGAGCCTTTAAAGGTTTCAGTTTTTTTCCTAGTTCTTTGTTATACTCTGCTTTTTGTCTATCAAGAGATGAGGAACCTTTTGCAGTTCACGGTCCCTCCACAGTGACATTCTGACCAAGCAGATGGGCCAAGTGACCATATTCTGTCTGAGTCCTCTGAAACAGAGAGCCAAAGAAACCCTTCCTTTACATTGTTCTTAGGCACTTTTGTCAAAGCTACATTCAAGTTACTAACACAGGGTGCCCCCATTGATGCTTCTGTTGTGACCATTGCTCTTAAATCCTTCTCTGTTATCCCATAGCCTTTAAGAATACTGGATTTTTATTCTGTAGATTGGAGCCTACCCCAAGTCATGGAAAGGGACTTTATAACATTTTCTAAGCCTGTTTTACTGTCTTGTAAAATGAGATAGGAATTCACACTAGGAAGGTTGCTGTGAGAATTAAAGAAGATGGTGAATAACAGTTTCCAGAGGAAGGCACTATGCTATATCTTGCATCCTTTCTCTCTTCAAATGTTCACATTGCTCCTGTGTACTCAAGAGAGGTTTAGACAGGTGATGGCCTGTGTTCAAGGACACATAGCTTGTTCATGGCACAGTTTATGCTTAAATCTGGAGCAATTCTGAATCCAAAGCCTTTAACCACTTGATTCCAGACACTTCCTGGGGCATGAGAATTGAATGCTCAGCATCCAGATGTCTTATAAACCATCAAATGTTCCCTGCCATGAATAATTATCAACAGTGGCCGAGTGGTGAGCTTTTTGACTTTCCACCCCGCCGTGTCTATCTCAGCTAGAGGCAGCTATTTTGATGTCCTGCCCACTTGGCTAATTCACTATCATCCATTTCTTTCTATCACATACCCCCCTCCATTTCCTCCAAGGGCTCAGATGGCCAGATTCAGAGTCTGCTGCTGCAGAGAGTCAGGTGTGACCACTCTTGTTAAGGAGCCAGAACATGAGCTAATTATAGTAATTAAAGCTTCCTATTTACGCAGAACCTCTGGGGCCGAAGGAATACAGTGCTCTTTTCAGGACTAGGGCTGGATAGGCCAAGCTGTCCAGCGTGCCACTGCCTTGCTCTTCCTTCCCTGGAGATCTGAAACAGAGGATTAGAAGGAGCATATGTTCTTGTTACACCAAATCAGCTGAGATACAGGGATGGAGGTAACACTTTTGGTTTAGGAGAGCATTTGTCAGATTACAAAACACCTAGAAAATGGGCTTCATGCAGAGCCCACCAAAACTACTCTTCAGAGATACTTACTATCATGTTATTTAGTAGTCTTTGGGGGGAATGAAAATTGAATTCAAATGATGGCAGGTACTATCAAGTATCTGATGTCCAAAATCTCAAGATAAGATCATGGTTACAAATCCCTTTTACAGATAAGGAAATTGAGGCTTAGAGAAAGAAGATGATTAATTAAAATTGTACAAATACTGGGTGATATGGTTTGCTATTTCTTCACTCTAAATGTGTTTAATTAAAAAAATCAAAAACAAAAATAAAACAACAACAAAAAACCAAGAGTCCACCATGACACACTGCTCTTAAGTAGTTCATTACTTAACCAGTATTTCTATCATTACTTGTTAAAATTTCATACTTGAATGGATGTTTCTTCTATTTTTAAGATTAAACATAGCCATGGATGCATGTATACATACAATGTACACACACAATCATTATCATCATCATCATCATTATTAACATCATCATCATCATCATCATCATCATCACCCCAGATGTCTTTCCCTGGAGACACTTCTAGACAACCTCAGACAATGCTTCCAAGTCTAAATTTATTTTTATAATAACTTGTTTTTTCTTTTTGTCTAGCTTTTTACTCAATTAGTATGATTTTTTTTAAAAAAAATCAATAAGTGGTTAGTGATGCCTTAAATAGATATCGAGTGAAAACAAATATGGAGTTATTTATCACCAAAGTGATTTGTTCTTTATTACACTTAGAGTAACACTGAGTATAATCAAACATGCTTGATGTTTTTTTATATGGAGCTCTATTTCCTCATTCTGATTGTACAGGCCAGGCCATGATAATCTCTAGCTCATCAGGGAAGTGATTTCCACTTTCGTATGAGTAGATCACTATGCGTTGTTCAAAGCCTCCTTGGATCTATACAGCTGGTGGATACAAATCCAGATTTGAAAGACCACTGTATTTGCAGTCGTATGTGTCTGAAATCAGTGTGAGTGGTGATATAGACTATCATTCAATTGATAACTAAGCAGTTACTGTACAATAGGCATTGTGCTAGAGCCAGTTCAAGAGGAATATGACAATGTTTTATTCTTTCTAGGTAAGAAAGACAATAAATAACCAAACATACACACAAACCCAGATAGACATAAAGGTTGGACAGTGATGGAAAAGGTACAGATAACAATTGGGCATTCTGCATGGTCCTGAAAGAGCATTTCTAAGGAAAAGAACATTTAAACTGAAATCCGAAGTATAAGAAGGACAAGCCTAGTCACAAATGGAAGTCACTACCCCATACCTAGGAAAGTAAAGATGTTGAAGGACCAAGAAGCTGAAATAAGAGCAGGTTTGCTGGGAATAGGCAAGAGAAGGGCTGAATGGGTATGATGAAATAAGATTAAAAATATGCAAAGAAAACAGGAGGCTTTACAGCACATGGTAAGGATTAGGATTCTTCTTTAAAGTAAAGTACATTTTGAAAATAGTGTTACTATTTTTTAGGACATATACCAATGTCTTTATATTTAATATTTTGCATTAGATGAGGAACTAGAATTTGGAGTCAGAAAGATCAAGGTTTGATCCTGCCATAGCTTTGTGGTTTGTGTGTGTGTGTGTGTGTGTGTGTGTGTGTGTGTGTGTGTGTGTGTGTATGTGTGTGTGTGTTTGTGTGTGTGTGTGTGTGTGTACAGATCCTTGTTGAATGTTTTTTTTTTCATTTTACATACCAACCACAGATTTCCCTCTCTTCCCTCCTCCTGCCTCCCAACCTCCTTTCCCAATCCACCTCCCATTCCCTCCTCTGACAAGGTAAGGCCTCCCATGGGGAGTCAGCAGAGCTTGGTACACTCACTCCAGGCAGGTCCAAGCCTCTCCCCCTGCATCAAGGCTGTGCTAGGTGTCCCACCACAGGCAATGGGCTCCAAAAAGCCAGCTCATGCACCAGGCATGGATCCTGATTCTACTGCCAGTGGGCTCCTTAAGCAGATCAAGGTACACAACTATCTTGCTTATGCAGATGGCCTAGTCCAGTCCCATGGAGGCTCCACAGCTGTTGGTCTAAAGTTCATGAGTTTCTATTGGCTTGGTGTAGATGTAACTGTCATATTAAATAAGAAACACAGAGCCAAATACAGAGTTAAAAACCCAAGAGGTCAGAGCAGTAGCTGAGAGCTGAGACTTAAAACCACCTTCTTACCCTTTGCTGCCACTATCATCCTTCCCCTCAGAAAAGAGACCTACTTCCTGTGTATCTGTCTTTTTATTGACTTTCTGTTCTGCCTTCTCATTGGTTGTAAACCCAACCACATGACCTCCTCATCACTGCCTGTCTATACAGACCTCCAGGTCTTCTATGGTTGGTATTGAGATTAAAGGCGTGTGTCTCCATGCTGGCTATATCCTTGAACACACAGAGATCTGCGTGTCATGTGATCGAGATTAAAGGTATGCGCCACCGCCACCACTGCCCGGCTCTTGCTATGGCTTATTATTAGCTCTGACCCCCAGGCAACTTTATTTATTAACATACAAATAAAATCACAATTCAGTACAAATAAAATATCACCATAGCTTGGTTTGGTTTTCTCTGTAGGTTTCCTCATCATGATCTTCATGCTTCTTGCTTGTAGAATCCCTTTTCTCTCTCTTCAGCTGGACTCCTGGAAGCTAGACTGGTGCTTGGCTATAGATCTCTGAATCTGCTTCCATCAGTTACTGAATAAAGGCTCTATGATGAAAATTAGGGTATTCACCAATCTGATTACTCATTCCTGTCTGGACTTCAGTTTTTTTCTCCAATGAAGTCAACTAAGTTATGTTGTATATAATGGTATCAAAGATTTTTTTCATACTCTCATTGACTTAATATGTTTTCCACATCTGCATAAAATTAACTGCAGACTTGCTGTGGTGTTCCAACACAGGATCCCCAAGCACCAGCTTCTATTCTATAGTATGCTCATTTTGGCATATGCTATTATAGCTAAGGAGATTTTGTCACCAAGCTTAAGACAGTCTATTTTGAGGAATGGAGCTTATCATATGTATATACTCACATCTTAAAAGATAAAGCAAACCACATGCCCATTCCTAACTCAGGGGCAGGATGAGTGATTCTTGTTTGCTGAAAGTCAGACTACAATGAGGTGGTAATGATTCCTTCCTCACATCGTGAGACTTGTTATAGATGAAATGTCCAGTGACAAGACTGCTCCTAATACAGACTCTGTGAATGACTGTGAATTTCCTTGTCTCCCTTCTATTGTGGCTGCTTTCCTCAGAGATAGTTTCCAGAGATAGAATTGGACACTGTGATGCTCTGTTACAGTTCGAATGTTAAATGTGCCCCTATATAAGTGAATGTGCTTGAACTCCTACTTCTCAGTTGCTGGTGGTGTTGCTTTGGGTGGTTGTGGAACCAATAGGTGGTGGAATCTCACTGGAGTGGGTAAGTCATTAGGGAAGAGCTTCAAAAGTCTAGAACTTGACCTTCCTTCTTGCTCACTGTCTGCTTCCTCTTCCACAAAGTTGTGAAGTGAACAGTCCCGGCTTCACACTCCCACTATCCTGCAGCTACCAACTACAATGCCTTTCCATCACTTACTTCAGATGATCGAATTTGTAACTGGATTCTCATTTATTTATATATTCCCTATAGATATTTTCACACTACCATAGCATGGCTAAGAACACACAACATAGGCCATTTGGTTTCCAAAGTCCAAGATTTTCATTATCTTAACCTTTGCAAAAAAAAAAAAAGTTTGTTAACCATTTCCATTTCTGATAGTTTGACTTCCTGTAGCTATTAAATTCTTTCTGAGGGGATGAAGAGTTGGTCAACTCTTTCATTGGGTAAAATGCTTGATGTGCAAGCATGAAAACTGGAGATCGGGTCCCCAGCACTGATGTAAGTTCTAGGCAGGTGTGGCTGTCTGCATCCTCTAACCCATCAGTGCAAGAGCTGGAGGTGGAATTTTTGAAGAAAAGTGTCTAGCCAGACTAGCTGAATCTGTGAGCTTTGGGTTCAAAGGAGAGACCCTGCTTCAACATACTGAGTTGTGAGTGATCAAGGGAGACAACCAATATCAATATATGGCTTTCAAAGGCACACATATGTGTGCACAGTCATAAACATACACAAATAAACAAGCATACATACATGAATGCGCACACATACACACATACACACCCATGTGTGTGAGCACAGCCCACACATATACAAATTATTCTCCTTCTGTAATAGTCTCAATTGTCTCATTACCTACAGACAATCTAACTTTGCACCTGCAATTTACATCTTTGTTCCGATTCTCCCAACATTAACTTTATTCTATATCAGTCCCCTCACACCTAAATAAAAGAGAAAGCAATCAGTAGGAGGACTTGCTCTTATCTTGCTCTTTTCATTTACGTCCTCTTTCCAGTAGCTCTGGCAGTGATTCAAAGAAGATCTGTGAGCAGTGAAAGCCAGACTGCAAACTGCCTGCAGGACAGACTTTCTGGTCTCTCAAGAGAGTGGCTGCACAGAGCTGTTTCTCTTTCTTCCTTATCCACGACACCAGTTTCAAACTGCAATTAGGGTACCACTTTCCTTCCTTTCATCTCTTGACATAAGCACTGTCTGATGGGGAATGGATCCTGCAAAGATCAGGGGTGTTTGTCAGCAACCACTGAACTTTTTTTTATAAAATCATGTTCGAGGGGAGAAAATGGCTGTAAATCCTGTCCAAAAAAATACTTTATAGAGCCCACCTGTCCACAATGGATAAATCAATTGCTCTAAATTAAATTCTCTAAACCTGAAAGACCTTCGTCTGGTACTGGATTTATTTAGACTCTAGGAAAACAGTAATTTTCTAAGTCAACATCCTGACCCCACTTGACTCAGCTACTGATCATGATAAAGCTTTTCCTTACCACTTGCCGCTCTCTTTGACGGATCGAGACACACATCCTGGAGGGAAAGGAACCCAAGTCCAAAAGACAGAAAGCAATCAAGATGTATCAGCCAAGACAGTAGGAGCACTGCATCACAGATGCACTGCCAAGTTCAGAGGCTGCTGGCCCTGGCAAGACTGAGCACATCGAAGATAGGATGCTGCAGCTGCTGTTAGAGCCTCTGCTCATCAGTGCGAGAAGGGCATCAGTTGAGACTCCTTCCTCCATCTTCCCACTGGAGGAAAGGGCATGATTATTTGTGCCATGGATCTTCTGTGTCCTGATGTTCATCCTACCCCTTAAACTCCTCCATAGTCTACCACATGAGACAGGTATAGCACCAATGTTTATTGCAGACTGGAGCCACAACTTCATAGGACAAATCTGAATGATAGGCACCAATGTGTAAACATTTTAGCCTCCCAGTGACTCCATACAACTCAAATCTAATTCCAAAGCAAAGAAATTGTTACTGGGTACGTTTGATGTCTGATCACCTATTTCTTAAGATGAAAGGAGATTTCAAGATCATGTGGCTTGATTCCTTTCCTTGGGAGGGATAAAGTTGAAACTCCAAGCAAAACTGAAGTCATCCAGAGGAACCGGTTGTGGTTGTGGCACGTTTTGTCCCCCCTCCCCCGCTTTTTTTTTTTTGAGGTAAACTTAAATGTAACCATATTCCCAGGACCATAACTCTTCTAGCTTAGAGGTGTTGCTGAGTGAATGACTTTCGTAGTGATGATTGCTAGGATCATTTGGAGAAGTAATTATTGTAGGAAATATGCTTCTAGAACTATTGCATGTGATGCTTGGGCACATAAACAGAATCACAGGAAGGTTTCCTGGCAGCACCAATGAGCCATGGGAAGCGTTTGTGAATTTAAAACATTTTGTCTTGAGGTCATTCCAGAGTCTTATTCTTTGATTCATCTGTTTATAGAAGTTGATCTTTTTTCTTTGAAGCTACTACTATGATGGAGTCTCACCTCTTTATCACTTAACATGACAGAGTAAGAGAACAGTGAAACTGTCTATAGAATGAGCTTCAAATGTGATGTTGTACAGGTTCTTCCTCTCTAGTTTTGCTAGGCCCAGGCCACCATTCCTGAAAATTTTGGTTTTACTTCATGCATAGCCTGAAAGCAAGTAATTTAACGTACATGTAATGGAAGATATATAGTCACTCAAACAAGGATATGCTATAGACAGACTGCAGTTCTTCAGAATTTTTAGTGTAAACAAACATATAACTTCATAGAAATGCCATTTGTTCCACTCATCCTTTTCCTAGGTCCCCATGGAGAGCTTTCATTTGGTCTCTGAAATTTAGCATTACTTTGAAAAATAAGGTCCTTGGACTGATTAGGTCATCTCATTTGCAAATGAGAATATAAAACCTTCTTCCCTTTGAAGACTTTTTTGGGAACTTTGAAAACTATGATATGCTAAGAAAATGGACCTGGTGATCTAGAAGATTTACATTGATTCCTCTCTCTCTCTCTCTCTCTCTCTCTCTCTCTCTCTCTCTCTCTTTTTTCTGCTGTACAACTTTGAGCATCTTTCAACTATTTCAGATAGTTTCTGACACAGTAAAATAGCTTAAGATAAGATTGTGTAAATTTTGAGGAAGATACTTCTTGCAAAGTACCTAGAAATGATTTAATAACTGCTAGTTACTTTTCCCACAAGGTAGAGGCAAAACCAAAGCTAAATTCTAGTGTCCTTTCACTGCCAATAGGTTGATTCACTAAGATGCACATTTTTATAACTTTTCAAATCCTACTGTCTGTGATCACATTTAGTTCTTACTGAATATTAGAAGTGGTGACATTTCCATTTTCATTTACTGGATAAACTTACTTCCCTCATCTAAGAATTCTGTCCCTGATTATTTCCTCTCTTCCATCCCTTAAGTCAGTACTGAAAGTCTAACTCCTTCATGAAATGCCCCTTTCTCCCTTCTTTGCTGTTTTCTCCTACTTTTGCCACCTCCTCAAGCACTTATAAGTTTATCTTTTTCAATATTTAGCTTGCCTTGTTATAATTATCTATTAATTCATCCACCTGGGTTTGAATTTATAAGCCCAAGTGCAGTGCTTCGTGTGTGTAGATGCTCAATAGCTATAACAATGCACAGGTGGCCACACCAATGATATTTATGTTGTTGCCCATACCTACTTCAAAGGAGAGATTTTAAGATCTTAAATGCTGATTTTATTTAAAAGAAGTTGAAATCTCAACTGGAGGGAACAAAACAAGATTAAAAAAAATGACTTGCCTACATCTGATACCGTTGGCCAGTTTAGGAGGAAAGATTTCCATCTTAGCCATTCCTATAAGCCAGGCGGCCCCCAATTCCTGTCTATACCTACTACAGTCTGACCTTCAAGTTTGTGGTTCCCTTTCTATCTCCCCTTGTGTAACCTGCTCTCCCTACAGTTTGCCTCCCCTGTAATTATCATTGCCAACTCTGGCTCGGAACACCAGACCAAGACTAGGAGTAATTGCTGCTCGAGACTCCTCCTGACACAAATGTTGACATTCTGTTGGCATAACTTGCAATAATGTATGCAGATTGCATCCTTCCAGGGCCATAATTATTACTTCTCAGCAAGAAATAGTCAGGTTATTCCCTGGCTTGATTTTTAGGAGTCTTGTTCCCATTTGGAGCTGCCTCGTGTAGGAAAATGAGAAGAAAAAAAAAAACAGAGGGAAGGCTTCTGAAGGATTAGGGAGCACATAGCAGTAGGACACAAAGGGTCAGCGTGGCTTGGGAGTCTGGGGATCTGAAGAGCCCCCATTCTCAGCTTCCTGTAAGCTTTATTATTTCTTTAACCTGGGAGTCTTGGGGTAGATGAGTTGCTGGGCTCTCACTCCCTACTTCCTAAAACTTTCATCCTTTCTAGAGCTCCATCCAAAGAAGATACTCCTTGTAAAATCCTCAGTTTATTCTTAAATGTAGCAGGTGATCCCAGAGGAAGCTGAAGGCTTGCCAACCTCACTTCAGTGACTTTGATATGAGTTCAGAACAGAATGGGAATCATGTTGGTGCCAGAGCAATGATTTTTAAAGGATTATTGAAACATTGGAAGCTATTTCCATATTTGTTTCTTATTGCTGGAAAAAAAAACAAATGGATCATCACGTATTAGAAACTATTTCAACCTTTTGACCTTTTCCAATTAGGCATCGGTTACTGACAGTTTAAGAACAAAACGGTCCACTTTATCAATATTATTATTGATATAATCAATCTTATTGATACAATTAATCTTATTATTGATTAAATGTATTCTTCAACAATTTCATGTGTGTATATACTATATTCTACTTACTCTCATCCAATTTAATCAATCTTATTATTGATATAATCAATCTTATTATTGATTAAATGTATTCTTTGGCAATTTCATTCTGCATTCTATTTACTCTCATGCTTCACTCCACCTTCTCTCAACATCTTACCACATCAGTCCCCTTTCCTACAAATCCTTTTCCACATTCTTAATCTTTCTTATTAAGAATGAGCCCATGGTCTGTATTAAAACTCTCTAGCAAGACTGATTGATTTGAGAACAAAATTTCAACCTACTTTATGATCTCCTCTATCAAGTTCTAGAATCTGTTCATTGAATTTGACCTCAGCTTGAGATTTACTGAGATCTCAGGTTCTTTTCTAATTTATTTGTTTTGTTATCCCCATTTGAGGATGATATGATGACGTGTCATTTGACACCTCCTATTTAATAAGTGCTCAAATACAAATCTTCTCAATTTCCAGTAGTTAAAATTGAGTAGAAATATAGCAGGATTGATTGATTATTCTTTAGAGACAAGGGTTACTATGCAGGCCCAAATTTGCATCCCATCTTTAGGCTTAAGAAGAAGTCATCTTGGTAGGTATTGTTGGATAAAATGAATCATACTCAGGGAAAAGGATCATTTGTCACCTGCTTATGTTTTTTGCCTTGAAAAGGATAGTTATGAAGGTGAGAATGGTAGGCTCCCCGTTGTGGAAAACATATTCTAAGAGGAGTGTACAGGTGACGGTAGTGCTGTAAGACTCATGGTACTATCTATAATGTGTTGTTTTCTCCCAAATTGGCACTGCAGATTGGAAATGCATCATACTTCCACTCCTTTTGTTTTACAGAAACCTTACCACGTTGCACATCCTTCAGGAGGTCTCCCTGGGGAACTTTATTTCTCTTCTCATTTCCATTTTGCTCTAGATTTCTGAGTTTCTGGCAACCACTGCTGCAGATCTGTTGTTCAAGATGTGGGAGATAGTGGGGCCAGAGCCTGTTGTCAAAGCTCCCCATTAATATTCTTGATGGGCAGACTCCAGATGTAGCCAGATCCGTTAGGATATGGTGGTTAATTCAGCATTTTGAGCAGCTATGATAAATTTGAATCAATATCGTTCCTCTGGGTACCTAGATGAAGAAGAGGGAGCAAGCATTCCCTTCTTGATACATAAACCCCAGGTCTGTTGATAAAAAAGAGATGGAATCAAAGGATAAAAATGCTTCTTGTCTAGGGATTATGGAGAGTAGACTTTGTGAAATGGGCATCTTCTAACTATGTCATTCCCATTCTTAAAGCATCTCAGATTCTCCAATCCACCAGAGGATAGAATTTCTCCTTTCAAGCATGTGCTTCCAATACTTTTATGGAAGCAAACTTTCTTTCCAACAATAGAGCACTTTAGCTTCCCCTTACTGACTGTATAACAACCAAGTCAACCTCTTTCTCTCCATTATTGTCTGTCTCTGTGCTTCCCACAGTCCTTTGCAGATTCTGTTTTCTCCATCTAGATTTTCTTCCTGTGCATCGCCATTTCCATACATCAAAATACTAAATAAAAGAGCCAGGAACATGCTCTGTTCTTACATAATGTATTTTTATTTCCTTTCATAGAAATTAATTTTCTTATTTTCCCTCTCATCTTATTCAACATGGAGTTAGAAGGGTGTGTTTGTTGTTTCTAAATAGTCTCCCATTGTGGGATTATAACTTCTTAGATATTCACTTCTTATTTATTTTTTCATCTTTGATACCAAATGTAGGACCTTACATATTTGAAACTAGACTCCATTGTCTGGTTTTCTTGGAGATACTTTATCTGGGAAAACTACTTTGAACATGGACTCTGAAAGAAAATGTATCTTCCTTAGCACTACCATCTTGGATGTTTGGATTAGGTTGAAGGCTTTTCTAGTAACACATCATTGATTTCTACCTGATCATTAAAGTTTAAAAAGGAAAACAAAACAAAACAAAGCAAAAAAACTAAGTATTCTAGTAACAAACCTTCCAGATGTGCATCTTACATACACTTAATAGAAGAGAAAAAAAAAGTTTTCTAAGTTGTTTTTGTTTTGATCAAATCAAAGTGAACCAGTTACAAACTTCTGCTGTGTTTTTTAACATCACTCAGTTTTTTTAGGGGGAAGGGTTATCATCTTTGGATACTCTGTCCCAGTGGTTCTTAACATTTTTCCATTGTAAACTCCCTTCACATGATAAATTTTTAAATGAACTCAGGTGTATAGGTATATAAAGTAGATAAATATAATGAAAGATTACTGTAGCCTCCTCGGATAGAAAAGTCTTAGTATCCACCCACACCGTGGATTACTTTCAAGCCCTGGGCTGTCAGGAGGCTGGTCTCCAAGGCAGCAATAATAATCAGGGAAAAAGGAACATTTTTGTTGTATATATAATTTTACCATTTATGAAAGATGGAGGGAAATTTACATGATAATGAGATGGGCGTGTTTTTATTTTTACAGAAAGAATTAAATCTTGACTGAGTATTTAGACTGAGTATGTGCAGCATCTTCAGTGGTAGATTGAGGTTTTGATTTTACAGTTGTTAATGTTACAAATACCAGCACTTTACACAAACATAAACTATAAATGGATAGAAGTATGTTTAGGACCATTACAGAAATTGTTGGAAATTTTGTCCTAATCTTAAACCAAAGTTCAATGAAAGATTTTTTTTATTGGAACTCTATCAGCAGCTCAAACAACAAATTTTAAAATCAAACATTCTAACTCAATACCGTCCAAAGATATATTCCTTTGATACTTACATACTAAAGAATGATGCTAGGAAACTACTGTTTTCGTTTTCGGTAATTAAACAATTTTCTTTCTGTAAGAGAAGAAGCTTCAGTGTACAGTAAAAACATCACAATTCATAACAAGCATTTGTCTTGAATATGGTCTTTCAGATGTTCATTGGTGTTATGTGATATCATGTCATAGGCAATGTGGAGTATTCATGTATGTGCCCAGAAAAGAGACTGCAATGTCACACGGGCATCACCAGATTCATTTTATTTGATTTTGAATAAATTCTATATTGCTCAGAAAATATACATTGTTGTCAAAATTTTCACAATCTCCAGATTCATTTATAGGACCATCTCAAGATACTTAGTTTAAGAAAACAGGCCTAACATTTAGTACATGGCTATCTGATGGTTGAATTGTGAGGTAGCATCATAGAGGTTTTCATTTATCTTCTCTCTGACTACCATCAGTTAAACATCCCAGAGAGATGATGCAGCCAAATTTAAATTCTAGGACTCAGGCTATATCATTCCCCCTGCCTATCCAGGGGATATGTAGCATCATCACACACTTCATTGTAGAAAAATTATAGTGAGGCCGTTGATCCACCTTGGACTCAAGTTTTGTGCAGGGTGATAGATATGGATCTGTTTAAATTTTTCTACATGCCACCATCCAATTATGCAGACATCATTTGTTGAACATGCTTTGTTTTATTCCATTGTATAGTTTTGGCTTCTTTGTCAAAAATCAGATTTTCATAGGTGTGTGGATTTATGTCAGGGTCTTCAATTCGATTCCATTGGTAGACATGTCAGTTTTTATGCCAATACCAAGCTGTTTTTATTACTATAGCTCTATAGTAGAGCTTGAAGTCACGGATAGTGATACTCCAGAAATTCCTTTACTGCACAGGATTGTTTTTAGCTATCCTAGGTTTTTTGTTTTTCTATATGAAGTTGAGTATTGTTCTTCCAAGGTCTGTGAAGAATTGTGTTGGGATTTTGATGGGGATTACATTGAACCTGTAGATTGCTTTGGTAACATTGAAATTCTTAGTATGTTATTATTACTGATCTATGAGCATGGAAGATCTTTTCACTTTCCAATGTCTTCTCCAATTTCTTTCTTCAAAGATTTAAATTCTTATCATATAGGTTTTCACTTGTTTGATTAATTACCCCTAGGTATTTTATATTTATATTTATATTTTATATTATTTGTCGCTATTTTAAAGGGTGTTGTTTCTTTGATTTCTTTCTCAGCCCATTTGTCATTTGTATAGGAAGGCTATTGATTTTTTTTTGAGTTAATCTTATATCCTGCCACATTACTGAAGGTGTTTATCAGCTGTAGGAGTTCTCTGGTAGCATTTTGGGGTCACTTATGAATACTATCATATCATCTGCAAATAGTGAAAGTTTGACTTCTTCCTTTCCAATTTGTATCCCCTTGATTTCATTTTGTTTCCTTATTACTCTAGCTAGAACCTTGACTACTACATTAAATAGATATGGAGAAAGTGGACAGCCTTGTCTTGTCCTTGATTTTAGTGGATTAGATATGAGTTTCTCTCTGTTTACTTTGATGTTGGTTCTCAGCTTGCTGTATATTGCCTTTATCGTGTTTAGATATGTTCCTTGTATCCCCCTTCTGTCCAGAACCTTTGTCATGAAGGGGTATTGGATTTTGTCAAAAGCTTTTTCAGCATCTAATGAGATGATCATGTGGGTTTTTTTTCAATTTGTTTATATGGTGTATTACATTGACGGATTTTCATATTTTGAACCATCCTCACATCTCTGGGATGAAGTCTACTTGATCATAGTGGATGATTTTTTTTTGATGTGCTCTTGGATTCAACTGCCAGAATTTCATTGGGTATTTTTGTATCTATGTTCATGAGGGAGATTGGTCTGTAATTCTCTTTCTTTGCTGCATCATTGTTTGGTTTAGCTATCAGGGTAATTGTGGCCTCATAAAAGGAATTTGGTAATATTCCTATTAGCTCTTATGTGAAATAAGGCCGGAATTTTTCACTGAAACCATGCCCGGGCTAGTTTGGTTATGGGACTTTTAATGACTATTTCTATTTCCTTAGGGGCTATAGGTCTGTGTAAATTGTTTATCTGGTCTTGATTTAATTTTGATATGTGGTACTTATCAAGAAAGTTGTCCATTTCTTTTAGATTTTCTAATTTTGTCATGTACAGGTTTTTGAAGTATGACCTAATGATTCTCTGTATTTCCTCAGAGTCTGTTGTTATGTTCCCCCTTTTCATTTCTGATTTTGTTAATTTGGATATTTTCTCTCTCTGCCTTTTGGTTAGTTTGGACAAGGGTTTGTCTATCTTGTTGATTTTCTCAAACAATCAACTCTTTGTTTCATTTATCCTTTGTAATATTCTCTTTGTTTCAATTTAATTGATTCCATCCCTGAGTTTAATTATTTCTTGCCATCTACTCTTCCTGGGTGAGTTTGCTTCTTTTTGTTCTAGAGATTTCAGGTGTGCTGTTAAGTCACTTGTGTGAGATTTCTCCAAATTCTTTATGTAGGCACTTAGTGCTATAAACTTTCCTCTTATCACTGCTTTCATTGTGTCCCATAAGTTTGGGCATGTTGTCCATTTATTTTCATTGAATTCTAGGAAGTCTTTAATGTCTTTTTTTTTTTTCTTCCTTGACTCAGAGGTGGTTCAGTTGAGAGTTTTTCAATTTCCATGAGTTTGTAGGCTTTCTGTAGTTTGTGTTGTTGTTGATCTCTAACTTTAGTCTATGGTGGTCTGATAAAATACAAGTGATTATTCTAATTATTTTGTAGCTATTGATATTTGCTTTATGACCGAATATGTGGTAAATTTTAGAGAAGGTTACATGCGGTGCTGAGAAGAAGGTATATTCTTTTGTGATTGGATGAAATGTTTCTAGATTTCTATTAAGACCATTTGAGTCATAACATCAGTTAGTTCCCTTATTTCTCTGTTAAGTTTCTGTCTGGCAGACCTGTCCATTGGTGAGAGTGGGGTGTTGAAGTCTCCCACTATTAACGTCCAGGGTGTGATTTAAGCTTTAGTAATGTTTCTTTTACAAATGTGGATGCCCTTGTATTTGGGGGACAGATGTTCAGAGTTGAGATTTCATCTTGATAGATTTTTTTTTCCTTTGATGACTAGGAAATGTCCTTCTCCATCTTTTTTGATTGATTTTAGTTTGAAGTCTATTTTCTTAGATATAAGGATAGCTACTTCATCTTGCTTCTTAGGTCCATTTGATTGGAAAAATCATTCCAAATCTGTTATTCTGAGGTAATGTCTGTCTTTGAAGTTGAGGTATGTTTCTTGTGTGCAACAGAAGGATGGAATCTATTTTCGTATCCATTCTGATAGTCTGTGTCTTTTTATTGGCAAATTGAATCCATTGATATTAAGAGATATTATTGAGCAGTGATTGTTAATTCTTCCTGTTTTTTGCTTTTGGTGGTAGTGATGGTAGTGTGTGTTTTTCCCTTCTTTGGGTTTTACTTTTGTGAGATTATCTATTGCCTGTGTTTTCTTGGATGTAACTGAGTTCCTTGGGTAGGAGTTTTCCTTCTAGTACTTTCTATAGTGTTGGATTTATGGATAGGTATTGTTCTAATCTGGTTTTGTCATGAAATATCTTGTTTTCTCCATTTATACTGATTAAAAGTTTTGCAGGGTATAGTAGTCTGGGCTGGCATCCACTTTCCCTTAGTGTCTGTAAAATATCTGTCCAGGACCTTCTGGCTTTTAGTGTCTCCATTGAGAAGTCCAGTATAATTTTGACAGGTCTGCCTTTATACATTACTTGGCCTTTTTCCTTTGCAGTTCTTAATATTCTTTCTTTATTCTTTATGTTTAGTATTTTGATTATTATGTAGTAAGGGGACTTTTTTTTTTAAATCCAGGCTATTTGGTGTTCTGTACCCTTCTTGTACCTTTATAGTCATGTCCTTATTTAGGTTGGAAGAGTTTTCTTCCATGATTTGTTGAATATGTTTTCTGTGCCTTTGAGCTGGAATTCTTTTCCTTCTATCCCTATTATTCTTAGGTTTGGTCTTTTCATGGTGTTCTAGATTTCCTGGATGTTTTGTGTTAGAAATTTATTGGATCTAACATTTTCTTTGACTGATGAATCTATTTCCTCTACCGTATCTTCAATGCCTGAGATTCTCTTCTATCTCTTGTATTCTGTTGGTCATGCTTGTATCTGTAGTACCTGTTTGCTTCCCAGATTTTTCATTTCCTGAATTCCCTAGGTTTGTGTTTTCATTATTGTTTCTATTGTTTTCATTATTGTTTCTATTATTCAAAGTCTTGAACCATTTCTTTCACCTGTTTGATTGCTTTTTTCTTAGCTTTCTTTAAGGGACTTATTGATTTCTTCCAATTTTTGTTTGTCTTTTCCTCAACTTCTTTAAGGGAATTTTTCATTTACTCTTTAAGAGCCTCTATCATTTTCATAAAGTAATTTTAAGTTTATTTTCTTGTATTTCAGCTGCATTGGAATGTTCAGGTTTTGCTGTTGTAGGATCATTGTGTTCTGGTGGGGCCATATTGCTCTTTTGGATGTTGAATCTATTCTTACACCAGTGGTTACTTATCTTTTCTTCCAACTTGTGTGGCTTGTGCCTGTGCCTGTTCTTACAACTCATGTGGTTTGCACCTGTGCCTATGTAGTTTATTTTTTTTCCAACTAATGTGGCTTGTGCCTCTGCCTATGTCATCTGCTGGGGTTGCAGGGGAGGGCTGGCCATGGGGAAGGTGTTCAGGTGCTTGGGATTGGGTGGTGGAGTGGGTGGTGGTGGGACAGTGTCCAGTGGGTGGCAGGGGTGGGGGTGCCCCTTGGAGGCAGGTATCTCACCTGCTTGCAGGCTGGTGGGGCTTGCACCGGAGCAGTCAGAACCTGACTCTTATAGCAGAGCATAAGATCTACAGTTTGAACCACACCGAGATTTTATTTCTGTAAGCGGTTTCCTTATGTGGTCATGTCAGACTTCTGTAATAATTTCCTTTCACTCAGGGAATGGAGAGTTATTCCTGACTTCTTACACAATCTTTCCTCATCATGCATAAACTGCAATTTTCCTAATCATTGCCTGTACTCTGATTTTGTACTTCCTACAATATTTACACCAGAGTCCCTCCTCTTCACACAGGTTTCAGTCACTGTTGGGGCGTTTGAGCACTATGTGCTCTTTACCTGGCTGTCTCTTTAGTTTTCCTTGTGGTTTTTTTTTTTAATAGCCATATAAGAAGACCAGGGATCAAAAATACCAAACTTGGAAGTTTTATACAGCATTTATAAACATGGCTTTAGATTTTGTCCCTAAGGTAAGCCATGTCCTCGAGGCTTGATGGACTGAATAGGTCTGGGTCATGAAAAGGTTTATTTAAGCCATTAAATAAACAGATTTTGATTTTGGATTTGCATTATTATGGTAAAAAGAAGACAGACAAATACACTTGATTTTATTTCTGAACATTTTGTTTGTTTGTTTGTTTGTTTTTGTAGTTTTGGAGTTAAATCCAGGATGTTGTGGTTTGAACGTGAAATGTCTACCAAAATCCAAGATGGGGAAGGGATAACATCTGGGCATCATCCCACTTGAAAAGTATTCTTAAAATATTTCTCAAAATGTGCTGTGAAAAAGAAAATTATTTTCAACAATATTTAAGAGCCATCCTTTTTAGTGTCACTTATAATGCATTTATTGTGTTGGGGTTATTGTGATCTTTTATCTGTGTCCCCCAATAAAGTTTATCTGAGGATCAGAGGAAAAAACCAGCCACTATATTAAACATAGAAGTCAGGCAATGGTATTACATGCTTTTAATCCTATCATTTGTGAGGCAGGGATCTGTCTGGATCTTTGTGAGTTCAAGACCACACTGTGAATAGAGCCAGGCATGGTGGCACATGCCTTAAATTCCAACACTAGTTAACCATAAAGGTCTGGAGGTCTGTACAGACAGACAGGAAGTGACAGAGCTGGGCAGGAAGAGGAAGTGATGTACCTGGACAGAGAGAGCAAATGTGATAGTAGAACAGCAAGGCATATAGGCATGGGTATACAGCAAGTAGGTCTTTTTGGAAGCTGAGGGTTGGTAAGGTGAGGTTGGCTTGTGGCTTTTCCTAATCCTCTGATCTCTCAGGTTTTAACCCTGATACCTGGCTCTGTGTTTTTAATTTAATAAGACTGCTTAGCAATTCATCTACAGGAGATATTATCAGGTTCCAGGACTACACATGAGTTTCAAAACCAAAGGTAATCAGCTTCTTTTATATATCTCCTGAATATAATGTATTTATGACAATTATGGGTTTGCACAGGATATCATGAAACAGGTCACTTTGTATGTAGGAGTACCTATGTGTAGGGTCCTGATGGAAAAGGAGAGCAGAGGTGAATCTTATGGGATAAGCAGTTATACAGGTGAAGGGTAGTTAAAGTTGCTTTCTGAAGCAGGAAGCACAGAACCAAGATAAGACGCAGTAAGAATTCATGTATGTATGTGTGTTGGTGTAAAATGTTAAGTGATACTACACAGTACAATGTGAATAAAAACAATGGTACTGAATGGAATAGAAGATGATACTGTGAGCTTGTTAATGGGAAGTCTTCCAAATTAAATAAATAAACTGGTGATGCAACTCAGGTAGGGTACTTGCTAGAATGTGTAAAACCTTGTGTGTTAGTTGCTTTTCTCTTTGCTGCAACAAAACACCCAACAAACAAAGCAATTTAAAGAGGGATAGTTTATTCTGGACTCTAGTTCCAGAGAGCAGCAGTCCATTATGGCAGAGACAATATGTCATCAGAAGAGGTTGGCTGGTCATATTATCTACAGTTAGGAAGACAGGAAGTGAACAAGAAATGTGACCAGGTTACAAAATCTCAAAACGCAGCACAGAGATTCACTTCCTCTTGCCAGTCTCCATTTCTTAAAGGTCTCACACCTTCTCTGAGCCATTAGCTGAGAACCAAACATCCAAATAAATGGTCCTATGGGAAACATTTCACATTCAAACCACACCACTCTGGGCTGAATCTCAGGACTGCAAAACAAATGGATAGAATTTAAGAAGTTAAAATCAAATATACATGCCTGTTTTTTTTTTAAACAAGAGTAATGCAGATCCATTGAGAGGTTGTAAGCACCAGAACACCTTGACAGATTTGTTAGATAAAGGTAACTATAAAGAGAGACTTATGTGAAGCCCACATCTATTTCTTCTTTCTTCTATGACTTTTAAGAGCCATATTGACCTAGAATTAATATGATCTACACCTAGTCCCAAATCCCTATGGTAGTTCTCCCTCCTTCTAGGGGAAGAACAAGAACAGCTGGTCACCATCCTACTTGAAAACTATTCTTGAGATGTTTCCCAAAATGTGCTTTATGTCTCATTCCAGTTGAATTTATTCCTGTTTTCACAAGCAGCGCCCTAGTTAGCTGTTCCATCAGAGGTGGCTTGATAGACACATTATAGATTCAGGAGCTTGGAATGCTATGTATGGTGAGATGCATGGGATCATTTTCCCTTAGGAGCGAAATGCAATCACTACTCTAGCTAATCAGCTAGAGCTATTTCCACCATTGTCTCCTTATGTTTCTAAATATCCACTCAATTCTGCTAACTTCACAGGGAACTTTATCACAGCCTTTATGGAAATGCTTTTCTATGGAGGCATGCTACAATATTATACCCATTTTGTAGATGAAGAAAAAGACAAATTATGTCATTGGGGATGGTAGAGTGGAGAGGAGACTGGATTGTGAAACTGGGGACTAAAGTCTTTATCTTATTGGAATGTTTGAAAACTAGTGTTAAGTTTATTTGCACCTTAAAGATGTTTTTTGTCCTGTGGATTTTATATATATATAGTGTCAGAAACTGTTCCAAACAGAATTAAAATACACAGAACTATCCCCAGAGAGCATATACTCTAGCAAAAGAATTAGGCAAGAAATATATAAACAAATAAATACATAAGACAGTATCAGATATATGTGTACAATGGCATTCACAAAGCATAGTGATAGAATATTAAACTGGATGATGATATGTTAAATAGAAGGTTAAGAGGTTGCCTCCCTGAAGTTGTTACTGTTAAGCAGAGAACTGAATGAAGACAAAGGATGAACAGTGTATATGCTGCATAGAAAGCATTCCAACTGAAAATCTGAAAATTAAAGAATCTCAGTTGTGCATATTATTATGTGTTCTAAAATCAGGAAGAGAATATTGAAGAGATCAAACTAAGCAGGGTCCAGAAGGGCAAGGTGGGAAGGAGGTATATTTTGGCTCACATCTTTGGGGGATTCGGGCCATCATGCTGGAAAAGACAAGGTGGCTGAAATATCTCAGGAGGTAGTGGTAAGAGCTCATGGTGCAGCTCGTTTATATCTGTCTGATCATGAAAACTGAGAGCTTAGGCTGGAATCAACACCTTTAGACTCAGCCCCTGTGAGTCCTTTCTATTAGATGGAGTTTCCCCAATGGTCTGGTACAGTGCTACTAGCTGCAGACCAGTAATGTAAGCACATGGCCTGTGTGGAACATTTCACATTCAAATTTTTTAAATTTAAATATTTTATTTATTTATTTATTTATTTACTTACTTACTTATTTTACATCCTGACCACAGTTTCCCCTCCCTCCTCTCTTCCCATCCCCCTCCACTTTCCCTCGCTGCGCCCCTCTCAATCCACTCCTCCTCTGTTTCTGTTCAGAAAGGGGCAGGCCTCCCATGGGTATCAACAAAACATATCAAGTAGCAGTAAGACTAAGCACTCCCCACCCCTTGTATTAAAGATGGGCAAGGCGACCCAGTATGAGGAAGAGATTCTCAAGAGCCAGCCAAAGCATTAGAGACAGCACCTGCTCCCATTGTTAGGAGTCCCACAAGTAGACCAAGCTACACAGCTGTCATATTTTAACAGAATATAACATGGAAGTAAGTACTTATAAGGACACTTTATATTCAATGGTCATGCAGGTCTGTTACTGCCACAGATTTCTATCTAGTTAACAAAAATAATATTCACAAGGTTACATTTATATGACAGACTGTGCTGAAACTGTTGTTGAGGAAATTCTTTTTACATCCTATGGAATTGATAGATGTTATTAGTATCTAAATGAGAGAGGAAGAGTGGTAGACAGAATAGAAGAAGAAAAGAGAGAGAAAGATAAAAAAATGACCATACTGGTGCCAAAGGCATCTGGGAAAGGATGTGGCTAGCAAATGCGTCCCACTTCTTTAGGAGAGGGACAATGATGTGCAGAGAGAACACTTTTGCAGGTTGTCAGTGAGGACAGACAGGAGTCCATCTACACACTTCAGGTTCATACGTCATATAATACACCAGAAAGTCATGGCAGGAGATATAAAGGCAGTCAAGATGCATCCTCCTTTATCATCTTAAATTGTAGAAGGTTCTGTATTCTGTATTAAATGTACTGGAGGAGGAGACCTTAATTCTCTCCAATAACAGTTCTACTTTACAATTAATGTGTTAGGAAGAGACACAGGTCTCTGGGAACCATGTCAGTACTTGGTGACATTTGTTAAAATTAGCTGATGGGCAGCCTTCTTTCTCCCAAGAGAGACAGAGGGAGGCTCACATTCACATTCATCCCTCTCACTTCCCCTTCCCCCATCATTTTCCTTGGATGAAAATAAAATGTGACTTTTCTCCTAAGTAATTGATGTTCTGTCTCATTCCCAGAAGCAGTGTAAGCTTAGCAAAGGAGACAGTGTCTCATCTTCCTTGTTCTTGGCTCTAATGAAATATAACTTGGTTGACATCTTTTAAAAAATGAACAGTGAGCAAGAGGACCTAGCATACTTCTCACTTGCCTAGCCCTGACCCCAAGGACTGTTGGTTTTAGTTACAGAGGAGAAATGGGGAAGCGTAATTTGAATGAGAGAGGAGCCAGACTATAACTCTATTTATTTGCTCAATTGCATTTATGTGGACCTGTTTTCTCACCTGTCCATTGTTCTGTTAGTTTTACTAATTTACCTACATTCATGCACTCATTTATGCAAATTTTATTATGTTCTTTGATTACAAACAACTTAAATCTGAATATTTTAAGGAAGGGAAATATAATAGATATATGTATGAGCTCATATTTCCAGGAGCTAAATCATTCTTATAGGTGGAGCTTTGCTCTCCCAATATTCATGTGTTAAAGTGTCAGCCTTGAAAACTTTAGTCTACAACACTGCTTTGTCATTATAGCATGACCTCCATTAAAGTAAAGCAAACTAACCAAAAGTCAGAGACCCTTGACTGAGGCCAGGCCACTCAGGCCCATGATATATTTTAGAATTTGTAAGCTGAGGTCAGGTTCTAGTGAGATCAAGGGACTCTTGATCCCCCTCATCTAATGTGACTAGTGGAGAAATTTGGATACAGAGACAGACATAGTGAGAAGATAATGTGAACAGACACAAGGAAAAGGAGCCATCAAAAACCAAGGAGAGATGCCAGAACAGATCTTTGCTCAGACTACAGAAGGAACCAACCAGGTTACCACCTTAATTTTAGATTTCTTACTTCACAAACTTTGAAAAGATAAATTTCTGTGTAAAAGCCACTCACTTTGTGGTACTTTGTGATGGCAGCCTTAGCAAAATAGTGCAATGATAGATATAAGAATTATTAAAAATGGGCTGGGGAGATCTATGGCTCTGCAGGCAAGAGCCCTTATGGCACAGACATGAGGATCTTAGCTAAAAAACACAAGAACTCATTGTAAACATGCTTGGCATGAGCACATGGGCCTGTACTCCTGACCCAGAGGAGAATGTAGAGACAAGAGGATCTCTGGGGCTTACTGACCTCCAGAATAGTTCTAGGTTCCATGAGAGACTGTTTCAGGGGAATAAGGTAGAGAGCGATAGAGTAGGGTGCTCAGTGTCTTCTTTTAGCCTCTTTGTGTGAGCACATAAACACAAATACCTTACACACACGCAAACACTCATGCACACACACACACACACACACACACACACACACACACTTGCACCATAAACATATCCATCCCCCACAGAAAAAACAATAATGATTTATTAAAAACAAACCAAAATATTAAGAAACACTGAACAATTATAAAGACCTTAGCAGTTAGATTTCCATGCTTCTTCTTATAGCTCCAACTATGAAAAGACTACTTCACTGGTCTTTCAGCTTATAAATGTCTTCATTTAGAAAATTTTTTGTTTAAATTATGTGCAATTGGGTATATCTGTATATGGCAATGTGCATATTAGTGCAATGCTTATGGAGACCGCAATGCTTATGGAGACCTGAAGAGGGCATTAGATCCCCCAAAGCTAGAGTTACTGACAATAGTGTGCTATTCAACTTGGGTGCTGAGAACCAAACATAGGTCCTCCACAAGAGCAGTACACGTTCTTAACCACTGCACCATCTCTTCATGTCTTCATTTTCATTTCCACAACAAGGAGTTCTTAACCACTGAGCCTCTCTATTCCCTCTACCTTTGTCTGAGGAAATTAGCTTTTCCAAGCAGGGAATGGGGTGGCATATAGGTAGTCAGTGAATTAGCTTTTCTAAAACCCTGACAGCAACTCAAGTGAGATTTATTGCACATACACTGAACAATTTCTCTTGTTCTGATCTGAGTTAAGGCTCTAGGGAAACTGCCCTCAACCAAATTTTCCTTTACAAGATGAAGGAAATAAAACATGTATGCACCTAACCAGTTAGAAGGCAAACATGTATTCTAAGTTACAGGTAGAGGAAGAGGCAATCATGGATGATTTCTGCAGAGTTCAATACAAAGCTTTGTGAACAGGTACTATCAAATATAAACCATGATGTGTAGGTAAAACATAAACATGGCAGTATAAAAGGAGAAAGTACCATTAGCTAGGTAGGGAAACAAGAAAGGATCACCCATGATGGCAAGCAGAGGATTCTACTTTGTAAGGGATTAGTACATGAAATAATGACAGGTTAATTTAGAGACAATATTGTCCACTCATTCAAGATTAAGTCCCTTAATTTGGAGGTTGAACTCCATACATCTGAAAGTGGAAAATATGAATATGATCTTTCAAGAGCAGCACCATGATGGTGACTTTGCACTAAGGAGTACAGTAATGGATAGCATAGACTAGAGACATTCAAAAGTTAGTCAGCAAGTCACCAAGTAAGTCAGCAAGAGAAGGAAGAATGAGGCCTCTAGATGGTTTTCTACACACTTAGCCTACACATTCCTGTTTCCATCCCTGGCTTTAAAGCAATCAGCAAAGACCTACTGTTTGCCAGGCATTGTAATGGGCACTGGGGCTCCAGAGATGACTTAACAGCCTCTCTGTATTAAAAAAAAAAAAATAAATAAAAAAAAAAAAAAAAAAAGCATTGTTTTGGAGCATACCCTTGTGGTGAGTCCTGTAATTGCAGCTACCCATGAATCTGAGGCCGAGGGATCACAGCCTGAACTGAAGAATGAATTCAATGCCAAATAAAAGTAAAAAGACACAGAATGGACTGGGAAATCTCATTTTGTAGTGGAGTGCTTGCCTAGCATGTGTGAGGCCCTGGGTTGAGTGCCCCGTACCACATCTTTTTTCTAAAAAGTTCTACTGTGCAATTCCATTCTCTCTTTCTGGGCTGTACAGTTATACACCATAGCCACTCACATTGTTTATCACATTTCCCAGGCACAGGGTAGAATCCCTACATCTACGTCAGTGGCAGATACCAATGCCTTGTTTTCTCAAGTGAGAGCTATATTTTACACTAAACATATAAATCCCCAAATACATACTCTATGACCTTGGATACAGCCTCTTGCCACTTACTTGGGCTGAGCTTATAAAACAGAAAGTGATAGGTTGATTGATTTTTTTATCTTAATTACAAATCTTTTTATGTTTTTCTGTGCCTATAATATTATATTATGTACTCCAAATGCCTGCAGACAAGTACCTCTCAATGGTGACTGAACATTCAACATGGAGCTCAGAGGAGCAACAAATGGCCTTATTATTTCCTTATGGCATCTTGGAGAGGCAGCTTAGAGACAGGCATCATTTTCTGTGCTTGTTAAGTGAGAAAAATGGATACTCAAGTTCATATGAATATGGCCTGAGGTCACAGCCATATCCACATTAAAAACCAAAATCATTTCACATGACATAGAGAAGTCTTTTAGTCCATATAGAAAGCCTTTCCAGTTGAGCTCCCTATTTACAGATTGTGAAACTAAGGCTAAGTTGAGAAAATGACTAAAGTTGGGAAATGAGAATGCATTTGTCAAGTTGAAGCTTTTGTTTCCCCCATTTCTAATAATCAGTGATGAAAGATCACAACAAACATTTTCCACTCAGCAGCCAGAAGATGATAATTGCACATCTTCCAAGTGAAAGCGGATTGTCCAGAGCCTAGTATGGCTGTCTAGAGCAGTAATCCTAGTACTCAGGAGGCTGCAGAAGGAGGATCACAGTGTCAAGAACTGCATGGTTACATCATGAGGCTGTGACTAGGGAAGAAATAAGAACAATACCCACCACCATCTCCACCCAAACGAAACTTGGATGCTGGTAGTTTATTTGCTTCCCCATGCTTTTATTCTGTCCATGTGTTTTTATATCACAGTAACCCTTCATCTCATCTCCAGATTTCTGGCGATCTCTGACTGTTGCCAACTTCTATTGCCAAGGAAAGATAAGAGTTAATGTGTTAAAATCATAGGACTTTAAGCCCTTCAAAATCCTTAATTCAGATGTCTTTAGCTGCTGGTCACCCAGGGATTTCTTTGAAACTAACTCTAACAAGGTGAACTCAACACCTTTTTAGGTAGCCCATACTGTGTTTGCACAGTTCATGGTTTTATGAACAAGTTGTAGTTTGCCAGTAGGCTTCCATCTAGTAAATATGCATAGTGAACTTGTTTCGAGTCCAAATGAAGTTTTCAAGGCATCTGAAAAACTACCTTTTGCTTTCCCAGCTAAATATTCTCATTCCTTCCAAAACACCTTCCAGTGAAACAGATTCCATGACATGGATCCAGGTTACTTGTCTGGACTCGTCCCTAGCCCGTTGGAACTCCCTTCAGTCTCCTTTGTTCTAGTCTTGATACTGTTGACCTATGATTGTCTTAAAATGCACGTTGAATTAATGATTGTCTAAAACTTCCAGCTCTTTTCCATTAGGCAGTGTTTCTCAACCTTCCTAATGCTGTTGCCCTTTCACACAGTTCTTCATGTCATGGTGACCCTTGGCCATAATCTTTTTTTTGGTTGCTACTTCATAACTGTAATTTTGCTACTGCTACAGATCATAATGTAAATATCTGATACACAGCATATCTGATATGTGCCCCCCAGAACTAGTCATGATCCACAGTTTGAGAACCACTGCCTTAAGGCTTTTGCAAAGTCACAATTTTCCCCAGTTAATTATGAGAAGCAAACTTCTTCCAGGGATATGTGCTTACTGAGGGATATCTGCATAGTTTAGATAACATTATACTCCAAGGGATGGCTTTCTAATGGCAGACATTTAGACATAGTGCCCTTGAGAAGAGGTGAGGGCCACCCTTACAGCTATTTCTCTTATTGCTTCTCTATTCTGCTACCTATCCCCTGTTCATCTCTCCCACACATGAGAGGAAGGATGGAAGGGTGTTGAGAGACATATCCATCTTTTATTCAATTCCTCTTCTTTTGTTTTTTTTTTTGTTTTTTTAGAGACAGGGTTTCTCTGTGTAGCTTTGCGCCTTTCCTGGAACTCACTTCGTAGCCCAGGCTGGCCTCGAACTCACAGAGATCCACCTGCCTCTACCTCCCGAGTGCTGGGATTAAAGGCGTGCGCCACCACCGCCCGGCCAATTTCTCTTCTTAAATATGGAATGTTGATTCCCAAAATACATAATTAGCCTCAAACCCCATTTACTGCTATCCATGTGGTCTGAAGTCCTGCACTGCTCATAGTTATGGATTTTAATGGATATTTCATTGACATTGGAAGATGGCACCTTTGTGCTAATGATCGTCTAATATTTAATAAACAGTTTTACAACCTGTTAACTTTCTAGTGGCAGCAATTAACCAAAAATGATAAATAATTAAGGCCTAATTACATGGTATCAGTCACTTCGTTTTCCAGCCCATGCAGATCCTGGGTTTTTTTTGCTGCTGAATGGACCTCTTTCTCCATCTCTCTGCCACTTTCTGAATAAGGCTGGAGAGGCTCTGGGTCCACACATGACTCAGGGGTGACAAAGGGTAAATTGACTTATTTGATTGGTAATTGAACTGTTTTCCTCTTATAAGCACTTTGCCATGGAATTAGTTGTGCACTATGGGTCTGGAAGAACAAAGACAGAGGCTGCTGGGAGGGGTCAGTCTCTGAGATGTGGAATAGAAGACCCAATCATAAGTGGCAAGTGGGCTGAACTCTTCTGTAATGGACTGTAATAATAAAAGTGAGAAGTTCTTCTCTTAAAGCCTCTTTATATATGTTTGCATGTGTCTGTGGGATAAAACTAACAAAAACATTGAGGGGGGATCTCATTCACTTGAACTATCTAGAAGACAAGCATTTCCTCAAGTGGCTAGTTACAGGTACTCTAAGACTATTATCTGAATATCTGTTTATCAATCAATGAGACTTTGTGTTGGCCTCCTTCTTGGGTTAAATGTCCCTTGTAGATACAGATTACCATCATCCACAGAGGTTATATTATTCCATACTGATGCCCAGTGATAAGATGTGGAGCAGGGTTGATTTTCATAAAATGAGTAATTGAAGGAAAGATAATGATGAAGAGTAAACCAGAGAAGATGAAATTGAAAACAAATATTTTTGAACACTTCTTATAGCCTAGTAACTAGATAAATATGCCCCGATCATCGTATAATTTACTATATAAGGATGTAGGTGCCATTGTACTCCCCCTTTTGTGGTCTGCATCAGTTCACTGGTGTAAGTACAAAGTGGTGCATTGGAGTTTGAACACTAGTGGTCTTCTGAACATATGCAGAGCAATTTTCAGTGCTTTGGTGTTCATCATCTTATCAGACCCCTGACTAGAGCTCTGTAGATTATCCACTTTCATTTCACAGGTCTTATACGGGGCCAGGTAAGGTAGGCTATACTTTATCAGTGGTACAGCTGCCTTTATAGAATGAGGAGTTTGATCAGGTTACAGATTTGAAGTCCTTGGACTCTGAGTCCCTAGACCTGAAGTTTTTTCAAGAACTATTTCCATGAATAGGGCAGAACAATCATGACTTCTGAATCTCTCAACAACTCTCCATTAAGTCTAAGCATCTGAGCTTACATATTGGAGTTTGGTTTGTAATTGATTGAGTGCCATCATCTTACTTTCGTTAAAAGAAAAAAAAACACAGGTGATTCACACTTGTAATTCTAGCCTTTGGGAGGCTGAGGCAGCAGGGTTTTGTGAGTTCTAGGCTTGCCTGGACTAGGGTATGATGGTCTCTTAAAACTCCACTAAAGAAGAAAAACATTAGTCACTGATACACCAACAGCTTCCTTTCATCCCCTCAGATGCCGAATCCATGGACATTGCTTGGGCTTGCCCTACAGAACACACTTCATGGTTCCTTGTTCTCTTCTGAGAAGTAGCAATGCAGGAAATATGTAGGATCTGTGCTTTAGTTTCTGGGTAGATGGTTGGCAAGTTGTCACAGAATAATACTGCAATGGAAGGTTGAATTTGGGAAATCCAAGATTGAACACTATACTATGTCTTTGGGTTTTGGTTGCCATGATAATAACAGTTGCTATGATAATAGCACAAGGATTCTCCTTCTAGAATTTAAGTCTCATAAGGAGAGAGCCCAGGTTGTCTTGGAACTCAGTGCAGCACCCACAGTTAGCTGCTCAAATAGGTCTTGCTGAGAATCCAAATAAAAAGAAGGGGTTTTTATCATGAAATGCAAGCTCTTTCTCAAATTATAATCCTCTATAATGAGTATGGTGAGTGTTGTCTTGAGAGAAGAAAGAAAAGCTGGGATATCTGCTCTGGCTTCACATGAAAGAACAAAGGGTCAGGGGAAATCTTGGAGTTTTGCCCCATCTTGAGTAAGAGTGAATAGGAACTGATTCCAGGTAAAGCCTCTGATGGAGGGGCTGTTAGACCTATGAAGAAGATAAAAAGATCTGGGTTCTGGCACACTGATAAGCAAGTTCTTGCTTTATGTGAGACTAATTCTAGCTGCCTTCTACTGTGTTCTAGATCAAGCTCATGACTGAGGGGAAGAAATTGCAAAGATAGTAAGAAGCCTCTAGAGAATGAAGCAGGACATGCATCTGCCTGCCTGTCTCCCTGGGGTCCTGAGCCCCAGAATGAAGGGCGCAGTTGCCTATAATGCATGAGGAGTTAGAAGAAATTGTACTACTTGAAATGAACAGCATCTGTTGCCAAACTGGTGTGAGGCCCCTGGCTCATTCTTGGGAAGAACGTTAGGAAATTCTTGGTTTACCAAGAAGATAGAAAACTCTGTAATGAAGATCTTGCCTCATTCACCTCTTCAAAACATATACAATCCTGTGCTCTTTACAAAGGAGACTTGGAGTATAGGTTAGTTTGTGCAGAGAATCATACATGGCCTCATTAGCTAGTACGTCTTGCTATGAAGGAGTCAGGTGACCTTGAGGAGGCTATTCATCTTTTCTAGTATGATATTTGTTAAACTCAGGCTTGGTGTTTTTCTACTGGGAAGCTAATTACTAACTCAGCCTGGTACAGAGAAAGAAGCCTCCCCCCCCCCCACACACACCTCTGTTCCCTGCTCTGCTACTGTCAGTCTGAGTTTCTCCCAAGGGGAATGAGGCTGACAGATGGTGGAGAGGAACAGGGAGAAAAGGGGGCTTAGGTCTATTTTTGGTTCCTGCTTTTGAGTTCTTAAGGAACTTCAGTAAGAGGCATTCCTTGCCAAGTTTTCTACCTGCTCTCATGTCATACACCTACAAAGCGATACTAAGTCAAGTGGCTGAAAACATGTACATGTGGATGTGTACATACCCACAGCCATCCACACCTAGCACATAGAAAATTTCTAGTCACAACTCTATGCTATTCTTAATTACAATTTATTAAATCAAAGGGAAATACTGTACTTTGTCAAAACTCCTTGTACTTTTCACCCAGAAACCCCGCCCCCTTTTGCTTTTGGCAACGTCTTTGTCTTTATGGGGCTTTCTAATGAATGATCCGAGTTAAGTAAACAGGTGGTTACCATGGTGGCAAATCACCCTTTGGGCTGGAACTCTGAGTCTGTTCCCTCCAAAAATGTCTTGATTTATCCTCAAACTCCCACAGCACTTTTCCAGGCCTGTCTTATTGATGCTCACATTACACAGTCATTGGTTGGTTGCACCCCCTTCTGGTCCATGGTGAGCTTTGATACCACAGGATCTCATCTACCCTTACTCTTTCCATGACCCTAACCTGTTCTCAATCTTGGCCATATGTTGGGTTCACGAAAGTAGAAATTATTCTTTGAGCTGTCCATGATCTCTGCAATCTGTTTCTTCTCCTGTTGAACAGGCTTTCCTCTGCAGAGTCTATACACCTGTAAACATAATTGTAACCTCTCAGAGGGATGCTCATTTCATCCCACCTCGATTTTTATTTTGCTTGTACTAACTCCTTCAAGGGTTGCATCTTCCAAGTAAATAAATACTGAAAGTGATAATAAACATACTCCCTTCAGTCATTTCCATGCTTCATATTTTACAAAGCAGCTTCATCTGTGTTCTTATTTGAGCAACCAAATCTGTTTCAAAGACGACCTGTCTTCCCCTCAGAGAGAATGATGCTTCGTAGACCAATCTCCATTCAAGTTCCAGCTCAATTGGCTTATCATCTAGAGTTTTATTTCCTTAGCACACCCCAACCCTATATACCTTGATGTTTCTCTATTAAATATTCATTCCAGAATTCATTATTTGTCTATTAAATATTCATCAGCTTGTGAGCTCATATCAAACGATATGTATTTCTTTCTCTAGGAACAGGCAGATAATTAAACCTGAAATCCAAGTATTTCTACAAAGCCCATATTTTTCTCTTAGTATTATCCTCAGAGAACTGGCCCATTATGCACTTTACTACTTGTTCTTGCTGCTTTTCCTGCCAGGTGATTTCTGTTCCTTCTGGAATTTTCACCAAAGGCAGACTGATTTTTTTTGTTGTTGTTGTTATTTTTTCCTACAATGTGAAGTTCTGAGAAATCATGTCTAGAGTTTTCTGGGCAAGGTTAGGGGTATAATAATGATGTGTTAATTAAGTGGGTTGCCCTTTGATGGCATGGATTCTCAAGCTATGGTCTTATTCAAAGAACCTCTAGTTGATTTAATTACAGGAGTTAAATGGGACTTTTGTTAACATTGGTATTGTTTTTAATTTACTTTATAATTTAATTTTACATATCAACTACGGATTCTCCTGTCTTCCCTCCTCCAGCATCCCCCCCACCCTCCCCCCCATTTCCATCTCCTCCAGGGCAAGGACTCCCCTGGGGATTCAGCTCAGCCTGGTAGATTCAATTGAAGCAGGTCCAGTCCCCTCCTCCCTCTGCCCAGGCTGAGCAAAGTGACCCTGCATTTTTTAAACATATTTGTTTTTATTGATTCTTTGGGAATTTCACATACTGCAGGACAATCCTATCCATTTCCTAGTCCCTCTGTATAATCCCTTGACCCTTTTATCATCCCACTCAAAAGAAAACTTGAAAAGAAAGAGCAAAAATAAAGTAAAAATAAGAAATAAAAAGTACAAAATACAAATAGTATTAATTAAAAACAAAAAAACAAAACTAAAGCAAAACAATGTCAAAAACCAACCAAACAAAAATGAACAATAACAATAACAAAAAACACTTCTCTCCTGTTTTTCCCATCCCTCCAATTGCCTATTTATTCATCCTAGTGGCATTGGGAGATGCTATGAATCTTGCAGTATAACCTTTTTTTCCAAACATCTTTACTTGCAAATGTTCATTGTGTAATGTGTTGTTGGTTTATGTGTAATGTGTAATGTCAGGTTTAAGGCCTCTGGCTTCTGGTGTACTATTAGTACTGGACCCTCACTGAAACTCCTGTTGGAAATCTTGCTTTTTCCCTGAGTCAAGGATATCCTGTGGCTATGATTCATCAAGATCAGTTCCTTCACATGCTCCAGCAGGTCATAGATGGGGTACATGTTGGGGAGTGCCAATTCAAAGCCCTGGATATGTTCCTGGATGGTAGCTGAGTTGGTTAGTCTGGGATGCTGGGACCATTCACCTCAGGTGAGAGATAGAGCCAGCTCTCCCACTTCCATGGTGAGTGATTGGGCCAGTTTTCCCAAGTAAAGGGGCCAACTCTCCTATGAGGGGTGGGGTCAGCTCTCCCATGACAAGTCATGGAGGGGCAGGGTCAGTTCTCTGGTGAGTGTGGTGGATGGCTCTTTCCAGGCCAATGAGGGGTCAGGTCAGCTCAGCAAGGCCCTTGTACTTCCAAACATGGTTCGCCATATGGTTCACCTGGGCCCCTGTGATAACATAGGCAACAGACATCAACACAGACCCAGCTGCAGTAGGGCATGACCCTAAACTGGAACTTAGGCCTAGACATCACCATGACCCAGGTGACAAAGCAGGACACTCAGATCTTTATGGCCCCAGCAGCAGCATGGCCCTCAGATACCAACCTGGCCTCAGGTGCCAGTCCAGACCCTAGGCAGTCACATGGCCATTAATGACAACAAGAGCCACAGACATCAACATAGACCATGGCTGTGGTAGGGCCAGAGACACAGACATGACCCCTGACTAACCTATGACTGGGTGTCACCTTGCCCTGGAGGGCAACACAGGCCATCTCAATCTGTATGTCCCTGGGGGCAACATGACCCTTGGGCACCAACATGGATGGCCTTAGGTGTCAGCCTAGGCTATGGGCAACTGCACAGCCTTCAGTGGTAACAGGAGTCACAGACATTGATGCAGACCCTGGCTGTGGTAGGGCCATGGACCCAGACATGGTCCTCAGCAGAATCTCGCCCTGGATGACTCCATGCCTCTGGGTGGTAACATAGGCCACTCATATTGGAATGGATCCAGCAGCAGCGTGCCTATCAAGCCAATGTTGGTAATTTTTAATCAAATGAACTCATAGTTTTCTGTGGAAGCTCAAAGAATGAAGACTTCAACACGTAAAAGTGGCAGCCTCTTTTCCCTAGATTCCATAGAGCAAAGTTAGTTCTCCTAGAAGGGATTCTGGCTGCTGAGCCCTCTTCTCCCAGTAAGGCTGCAGTGAACATGCAAGTTCACTTTATATCCCAAGACTATCATCTTCCCTACTCCAACCAGTTCTGTCCTTTATAATTATTTAGTCACCTGACCTCATTTCTAACAAAGCGAATGCATCTTGGAGAGAGATGGAACCTGGAATCAGAATCTGTCCTGATTTTAGAATAAATGATATAATAGCATTAGGGTGAAGGAACTTTTTATACTTACGTTGGGGTATGTTAGTAGAGTCGTTGTGGAAATAAGTTTGAAGCTCCTCAGAGAACTAAAAGGAGAAATTACCCCATGATACAGATCCACCATCTGATACAAATAAACTGACCCTGTGTACTTACCCACAATAATCAAAGTCCATATACCACAGAAATGTCTGCACATCCAGGATTGTTGGACAAGTTATAGAATTAGCTTATGCACCCATCACAGGTGCATAAGGAAAATATGATGTCTGTACATAAAAGATTATCATTCTATTATAAAGGTAAGCAAAATTATGCTGTTTGCACAACAATGAATGGGACTGGAGATCATCATGGCATAAAAATGAGCTGGTCTCAGAAAGATAGATACTGCATGTTCTCACTCATATATTCGAACTCAGCTGATAAATAAATGAGGGGGCTGTAGAAATATACAAACATAGGGGTTGATGGAGCATTAATATGATTTTAAGTAAACTGCAAACATGAATGAAAAAATTAATATTATTATTTTATATAATTAATAAACATTGTTTTCTCTTGTTATTCAGTCCCTGAAGGGGTTCTGTTGGATTTTTAACAGGAAACTTTAAACATGAATGAAATCTTTTAGGTGTGGGATCTTTAGACTCTCTTAATCCCATGTGGACATTTGCCTTACTTTGTATATGTGAAGGATAAATTTGTCGGGAAAATTTAGTGAATACTTAAAATGTAGCAAATCTGTGATGCTGCAATATCCCATGAGACACACATTCACCTCTATGTAAATTGTGCAGCATAAGAGAAAGTATTCAAAATATTACAGAAACTTAGGTGGTGAGAATAATTAGATCTACTAAAGCAGGGCTCTGTAGGGAAGCTCCAAATACCTTAGCTTTCATTCTTCCCAATGCAAAGGTATTGTAACTCATTCATTATAGGAAGTGGGTCTCAAAAGTCATTATTGTATACCAATGTTGAAAGGAGAGACCATGGCCAGCAAGACTGCCCAGTGCGTAAAAAATACAGCTGCCAATAAACCTGATGACTTGAGTCTGATCTTCAATACAAATAGGATAAAAGAAAAGGACCAAGTCCCACAAGTTGTCTTTACACCTCCATAAGTGAGCCATGGAACACATGCCCTCAATAAATAAACAAAAACATAATGAAACTTATTTTTTTTAAAAACCAGAGACTGCATGTGGCCAAATATAAATAGAGGATAGCATATGATACCTCATTGATTACAGAGGAAAACAGCTTATGTTTGGATCCCTGGCTCATGAGTTTCTTTTCATTTTGGCCTATGTTACATTGATAGAAGTGTGGTGACATTGAATGGAAGTACCATGAGTAAGCACTCAGAAATCCCAGTTCCATTTGATCTAGCTGTTCCTTCATCCTTTTATTCTGAAGTCAGTATACCAAATAATACTCTCACTTACAAGTTGTCCTGAAGGAAGAGAAACTGAACTACCCAAGACCTTTCACATATGTGGGGAACAGGGTTCCATGAATCAGCATCAGAACCACCAGGGATCTTATTAAAAACATAGTTTTGAGGGGCACACCCTGAACCTAATAAGTAAGAAAATCTGGGGTGGAATACAGAACTAATTCTGTTTTATTAAATCTGTCAGTTGATTCTGATGTAAATTCAAGACA
>CABHPQ010134254.1:0-16545 GCA_902168405.1 Peromyscus aztecus
TCTAAATGAACTCAAAATTATAGTAAACTTGGAATCATATACATTAGAATTTCTTCAAATCTTTGATTTTGAAATAACTATCAAAATATTTCAAGATGTTACAATGTGTTTTACTTTTTCCAGTTTGTATATTGCTGAAAAATTGGGATAATTGAACAATGTTACTCCATGTGAATATAAGTGGAATGATATCACTACCATATTTGTCAAAGCCAGTTTCTTTGAACAGATTTCCAGGCTTTTCTCAGAAGGACTAAGAGTTTTGGTACAACATAGGAAAATTTACTTAATGATATTGAAGTCTATTTTGTGTTGGTGAATGGTAGTAACATCTACCTCAAATAGCTGTTGTAGAATCAAGAGCACACAACATTTCATATAACTTGTAAATAATGATTATACAGTACTGTGTAATATTAAATGCTATTGTAGACCTAGAATATATTAATTATATACTTTAAAAACGTTAACTGGGTATAGTAACACACATCTTTAATTACAGAACTTGGGAGGTAGATGGAGGTGGATCTCTGAGTTCTAGGCCAGCCTGGTCTACAGAGCAGGTTCCAGGACAGCCAGGGCTACACAAAGAAACCCTGTCTCAAAAACAAACAAAAAGTCTTATTTTGTTAAGTTTACTAAATGACTTTTCACATCAGCACTTAAACCATAACATTGCTCTGCCAGTTCAACCTTCATAAACTTTCATAGTGCATAACGAAGTATTTTCACTTTTTAAAGTATATCTCCAACTGAAATAATTATAAGTGTATCTTCATTCGTCAGTTTATTTTCTTAGAATACTTTGCTAGAGATTGAAAATCAAAGAGTAACTGTCTGAAGAATTTTAGGAAACAGAGAAACCTGCCTACTTAAAAATATTTTACTATTTGAATATTTAAAGAAAAATGAATAAGTACAAATGAGTATCAAAATACTTTCTGATAGCAATAAAAGTCTTTACTTACATTTTTTTATACAGAGAAATAATAGAGGAGAGTTATTTAGTATCTTACATTCTCATAAATAAAATAATCCCTCACTTACCAAGTTGCTTTCTAGAAAATTTGTGCCTTCTGTCCCTTAATTACATGTTTTTGAAATATTTAGGCAGAAATATAAATCATGTAGAACATAGGAATATGAAGAACTGCGGATGCATAAATGTGTGGTGTTCACAACTTTAATATTCAAAGTGTTATTAGTTATTTAGAATATAACTGTCCAAATGAGGCACTAATGGCATGTGCATCCCTAGACTATATTCCAAATATTTTCCAATCCCATATTGTGTCAGAAATTTATAACCATGTCCCCCAATCTAGTACTGAAAGCAGTTGCTCACAGTGTGAAGATTATAATACTCCTATCTCTCTCAATACTCAATATTGTTACTTGAGACTTGGGAAGGTTGACTTTCCAAAAGAAAGTCTACCACATGCCTATGTGAAATTTGGATGTAGCAGAAGGGTGGATCCTGATTTCGTATCCATTCTGTTAGCCTGTGTCTTTTTATAGGCGAATTGAGTCTAGAATGGCTAAGATCAAAAACACTGAGGACATCTTATGTTGGAGAGGATGAGGAGCAAGGGGAACACTCCTCCACTGTTGGTGGGAATGCAAACTTATACAGCCACTTTGGAAATCAGTATGGCGGTTTCTCAGAAAATTGGGAATCAATCTAACTCAAGACCCAGCTATACCACTCTTGGGCATATACCCAAGGAATGTTCAATCATACCACAAGGACACATGTTCGACTATATTCAGAGCAGTATTATTCATAATAGCCAGAACCTGGAAACAACCTAGATGCCCCACAATGAAAGAATGGATTAAGAAAATGTGGTACATATACACAATGGAGTACTACTCAGCAGTTAAAAACAGTAACATCATGAAATTTGCAGGCAAATAGATGGAACTAGAAAATATCATCCTGAGTGAGGTAACCCAGACTCAGAAGCACAAACATGCCTTTCTCCAGTAACTGATGGAAGCAGATGCAGAAATCCACAGCCAAACACCAGGCCAAGCTCCAGGAGTCCAGTCAAAGAGAGAGAAGAGGGATTCTATGAGCAAGGGGGGTCAAGATCATGGTGGGGAAACCTACACAGACAACTGAACCAAACTAGTGGGAACTCATGAAATTTATATCAACAGCTGTGGAGCCTGCATGGGACTAGACTAGGCCCTCTGCATACAGGAGGCAGTTGTGTAGCTTGGTCTGTATAAGGGACTCCTGGCAGTAGGATCAGGATACATCTTTGGTGCATGAGCAGGCTTTTTGGAGCCCACTACCTATGATGGGACACCTCACACAGACTTGAGGCAGGGGGAGGGGCTTGGACGTGCCTCTACTAAATGTAACTCCCCATGGGAGGCCTTACCTTCTTGTAGGAGGAAATGGGGGTGATTTGGGAGGGGGAGCCTGGAGGGGTGGGAGGAGGGAAGAGGCGGATCTTTGATTGGTATGTAAAATGAATTTAAAATATTGCTTAATAAAATAATACCAAAAAAAAGAAAGAAAGAAATTTGGAATAGAAGAATTAGGAGAAGCTAGAACAGAAATAAAAGCAAAAGAAGAGTTTAAATGAGAATGCATTCATCTTACAACTTTCTAAAATTCTGAAACAATTATGGGAATAAAACAATACATTATATAGCTCAGTGGCTTCTCCTTTCTGAGACATATGTTTGATAAGTTTACATTCCCTCAAAATAAGAGACCACAAAATCAAATGAAGGTGAATAAAAGTAAAAGAATGAGAGGAAAGAGGAAAGAGCACACAGGATACTATAAATTTATCACTGGTTATTTTTAGCTTCAAGGATTGACCCTGAGGCCTCTGACATGCTCCTCAACTGCTCTTGACATACCTTGACCTTGATTTTTGACACAGAGGCTTACAAAGTAGATTAGGCTGGTCTGTAACTCACTGCTTAGCCCAGGTTAGTCTCAAACTCCCAGTATCCCTCTATCCATCTTCTGAATGTTGGGATGGCAGACATGTTCCACTATGCCTGGCTTTATCATTTTTTTTTTAATGCAGGTACTTCTTTTGTTAACAGACAAGTATCATCAACCTGCATAACAAGAAACAAAACAAATCTGAGATCTAGGTGTTGACATGCACAAACTCAAAGAGGAAAGATTAGATGCAGCACACTCAGAAATGGATAAGCAACAGGTATGAAAGGTCAGTAAATAGTAAGGAGAAATAAATATAAAGCAGAGGAAGTTTGAACAGGCAAAATTAGCATGTTTGATCGAATTTCTGTTCATAACTTGTTCACTAAAAGATTGCAGAATGCATGTTTTTTGTTTGATGTTTAGTTTTTGTTTTAGTTGTTTCTGGTTTCTCCAATGACTTAGAACTTGTACAAATTAGAACACAATCTATAGTAATAAACAATTTAAATTATGTTTCAAAAAAGTTATAATATTTGGCAGATTAGACATGACCTTTTCCACTGTAACACACCTAACTCAGGAAGAAGCAAACTAACAGTAATTTTAGAAACAACATGCTTTTGTAAATTGAAATCACACTTCCAAATTACTTGGTGTTATGCAATAGGGCATAATGGAATTTTAAATATGGAATAATGATAATAGAAACAATAGCAAACATTGAAGGTGGTCACCCATGGAGAATATACCAAATTTCAAAGGTTTATGTAAGAAAAAATATTATCTGGGCAAATAAGATGGCTCAGCGGGTAAAATTCTTGACTGTTTAGTCAGTGTGATACCAGAATCTAATATTGATGATCAGGGGTGGAAGTAGAGAACTCATTCCCAAAACTAGTCCTCTAAGCTCCACATGTGTGCCATGGCACACAGCACACACACAATAGTAATAATAAAAAATAAATAAAAACTTGTATTTTGGATTGTGAGTCTAGCCTTTAATGGCTGAGCCATCTCTCCAGCCCAGGACCTTACCTTCTTGTAGGAGGGAACGGAGGGGTGGGTTGGGAGAGGAAGGCTGGAAGGGTGGGAGGAGGGAAGAGGGGGCTCTTTGATTGATATGTAAAAATGAATAAAAAATTCTTAGTTAAAAAAAAACAAAAAATAAAAGCTATAAATTAACAAGTCAAATATTTAAAAGGTTTAAAAACAGAAGCAGAGATAGAAAGAAACAAACAATGAAGATGATTGCAGAGAGTCAAAACAGAATAAAGATGCAGATATATTATTCTAAAATATAAAAATAAAATCACACGTGGGGACATTGGTCAAGAAAAGAAATCATAATGAAGACTGCTAAGAGATAAAGCTGACTGCAAGATGACGTTTACCTGAAATTGAGTGTGCAATCTGAACTTTAAAATGTCCTGAAAACATCCATGAACTGATAGACTGGCAAAACAGAAGATTTCCATAAAGTAACAAAAGAATGTCTTTTATATAACTGCACAATCAGCATGATGTTTACTGTAAACTTTGTGACTACTCATCCAAGACTGAGTAAGAAAGAGGTCACTGCTCTCCACATAGACTCAAGTCTAGAGCAGCCAGGAAAGGTGAGGAGTGAGAGATGAGCTTGAAAGCATAGCCCCAGAAGGCTGAGCTGCAGTGACTATGGCTTGTAGTAGAGACGATCAAATGCGTGGTAATCATATCTGCAGATAAATCCCGAGAGTTGACGGAAGTTTGCTAGACTGTACAGGACAACAGTCAATTGTACTTTTCTGGAAACAAACCAGACATACAATTTGAAGAAGAAACATTTTACAAAGGCATGAAAATGGGTAATGCTTTGTAACAGGTCTCACAGGCAATGAAGACTCTCATGGAAAAAAATAATGTTGGGTGCACACATTTTAAAATACTGGTGCTGTCTTCATTCAGCCTTTGTTCACTGCTGCACTGAATTCAGGTCACCAGGCTTGCTTACGTGGCAAGTGCTCTTACCTGCTGAGCTGTCTCGCCGGCACAGCTATTATGTTTTCCTTACATTAAAAACCTTTGCGAATCAGTATCTTCCCATGTGTGAATACTTGAACTCTATCCTTCAATTTTTACTACCTTCCCATGAGCATCATTCCATGTTTTGAAGTTCCACTGTGCTTTGGAACAGCACAGAGTAATTGAGAAGTCTGATTCTTGCCTCACAAAAGTCTTCAGAACATACTTGTATTAACCAGTTTCTCATCCCCAAAAACATTGGAGAAAATCAACATAGAGGAGGAGAGGTACATGTTTTTTCCCCTCAGAATCCAAAAGGTTTGAGTCCATGATCATTTGGCTCATTTGATCCTGGTCCTGTGGTGAGGCAGAACATGGTAGTAGGGAGCATGTAGCTCATGTCATGAGAAGGAGAGAGAAGGGAAAGGAAAGGGAGAAGAGGAGGAAGAGAGAATCTCCAAGGACATGACTCTTCTTTTTGGCGTCAGTTTCCACTATGCAATAGCCCATCACATGATGAGCCAGTCAATTAGGTCATGTACTGATGAGCCCATACCAATCATGATCCAGCCATTTCTCTAAAGCCTGCCTCTGAACATGGTATAGTTCAGGAACTTCAACACATGAGTCTCTGAGGACATTTCCGGCCTAAGCCATAACAAGAGCATATGCACAATAAATACTTTCAGTGAAAAAAAAAATGAAAAAGAGAAATAAACAATCCAAGTTCTTGGGAGGTAGAGTGAGGAGGATTAGGGGTTGAAGGTTATCTTCTGCTACACAGTGAGTTCAAGACAGCTTGAGCCGCACAAAGTACTTTTTTCCCTGAGCAGTTATCACTGGAGTTATGCTTTAACACATCCATGTTTTATAGAACTGAACAAGACAATGCTAAAATGTGTTTAAGGAAAATAATGAAAAAAAAGATACTTTTGAAGACGACTAAGGAAAAGCCACTTGATGGAGGATCCGTTTTCCATAGCAAATGCATCACTTGTCTTACTCTCAACAGAACATGAAGGTTGTGATTTTTTTTCCATGTCATCATTGACATCTATACTAGTGGAAGTGAAAGAGTGTATCATTGCAATTTTGGACTTGATTTTCTCAATCATCAATCTTAATGTACATTCGAAGTGACTGTTGGTTATTTGTGTACATTATCTGAAAACAGTAGTTGGCAAAGTCATTGGCCTGTTTATTAATTTGGTTGTTTTTTTTTTCCTTAACAATAATATTCTTTATACAGTGTGGATAAGACTCAGATACAGGATTTACAAATATTTTGTACCAGTCTCTAGACTGCCTTCAACTCTCTAGGTCATGGTCTTTTATGCACAGTTGGCTGATTTTATTTTGGTGATGACTAATTTGTCTACTTTCTTTGGCTGGTTGTGCTCTTGGTGTTATGTCTTACAGGAAATGCAAAATCTAGTCATGAGGGTGTACTTTGTTTTCTTCAAAAATGTATGTAGCTCTCTCTTCTCTTGAGGTGTCTGGTGCATTTGGATTTGCATTTCACTTACAGCACAACTTACTCTTTCCTGCATGAACATCCAGCTTTCCCTGTGCCAGTTGCAGACAGGACTAGATCCCTTCCCTCAATGAATGCTTTTGACACCATTGTCAAACATCAGTTTACCGTAGATATTTAGTTTACTTGAACATGCTCACTTATTTGTTGGCTTATATGTCCAGCCTTAGAATAATGCTAGACTATTTTATTGCTGCCATTGTGCTATTAATTTTCCAGAGTGTGATTCTCTCACTTGTTAGTTCATTCATTAATATTTGACTATTCAAGGTTACTTGCAATATTTTATTAATTTCAGTATCATATTTTCATTTCTCTATAAAAGGCCATTGGCCCTTTTTTTAAATTGGATATATTGAAGTTATTATGTAGTTGAGGATGATTTTTGAATTTCTGATCCTCCTGCCTGGGCATCCTGAATGCTGGTATTACAGATGTATGCCACCATATGTAGTTTACGTGATGCTAGGAATTGAACATAGGGCTTCATACAGGCTAAGCAAGTATTGTACCAACTAACTGTATCTCCAAGTCCAGGCCATTGGTCTCTGGGAAAAAGATATTATTTGACGTGTACATTAAGCCACTCATGCCATTTTAACAGTATCAAATTATCCAGTTCATAAACATGGAAAGCATTCCCATTAATTTACGTATATTAAAATTCCTTCTGGTGATATGCTTATAGTTTTAGTATACAAGATTTACTTATTTTTTAAATAAAATTTATTTGACTATTTTATTTTGTGGTGCTATTTATTTCTGTACTTCCTTTGTAGACTGCTCATCAATGATATATGGAAATATAATTGATATTTATGTATATATGAAAATTCTTTCTAAATTCATTACTTTAATTGTTGCATTATGTATTCCATAGAGTTTTACACATTTTTAGATTATTTTGTCTGAGGTAGTTTTACTTCTGATCCAATTTGTTGACTATCTATGTATATAACATCCTAAATGCTTATTTTTGTACTTCTATTACAGCTCCAAATAGGGTAGCAAAAGGGACAGCCGTGGCACCCTCCCTATTTTCACAAAATGGTATTGGATTTTTGAACTGCAGTTTATGTATCAGTTGAGGTGATGATGTGGATTTCTTGTTGTGTATGCTTTTTCTTTCTCTCATTAGTGGGACTTAATGTGTTGCCTTTTCGGTGTGGAATCCATCTGCATTCGTGGAGTAAATCTCCCTTGGTCAGTGGTTTATTTCTCACTTGGTCAGGGTGTATAATCTTTGCAACATGTTGCTATGGAACCTTTGCTACTGTATTCCACAGTTAATCTGTAGTCCTAATGGCTATTGTCCAGCTTCCTTAGGCTGTCTTTGTCTGGTATTTTATCAGACTGACCTCTAAGAATGAATTACAGGGTTCCCTTCTTTCATTTTTGAAATAGAATCTTGGTTAAATGACTAAGGATAGTGGTTAAGTTGAAAAGTTAAATCCACTCTGGATAGATACATTTAGATTGAACTTCCACATTTACTATGAGATGAACACCATTATAAAACTAAAGAAGCAACAAATTATTCTGGGGGAGGAGACTAAATTACAAATGTCCATAAGTATGAGGAAGAATACCCAAAAACCTAGCAATGATCCAAATACTGGAATTAATAGATAAGTACATAGAAATATTCATGACTGACAGCTAAAGAAACCAATGGAAGCACTGGGAGAGGAGAGCCATGACTATATATATATATATTATATATATTCATATATATTATATATATTCATATATATTATATGAAAAATATAAATAAAAAAGTAAAGAAATCAAATAAAAAGGGACCTATGTGAATAGTTAGGAGAGATGTGGTAAAAGGAATCTAGAGACTGTCAAGTGAATCTGGTTATTTATAAATAAATTATAAAACATGCAGAGAAGCCATAAACCATGCTTTAACCACAAGCCCTGGATTTAGTATCTGACATTTTAAAAAATTACTTAATGTGTATGTAAAATGCCTATTGTATATATAGTTGGAAAGGTGAAAAAACAAACAAGAAGAATAAAACTGTAATACATGTAGGGACCACTGGCATATTTTTATATTGCATTTATTAGAATTTGGACAGAAATTTGGGAAACACATCTCACAGGAAAGAAATGAGTCATACTCAATAAGCATGTGACAGTTATTGCCAATTTTCTCAAAAATCAGAACAATAGTAGTTAATAATTCAAAAGTGTATGGTTGACATTCACTAAGTAAGACCCATTAACATGAGCCATTGTTTCCTTTATTTTTAATCCAAGTAAATAGCCCCATCCATGCCTCAGCTAGTGCTACTTTGCTCTTTTATAAAGAGGAAATTATGTAAATTTCAGATCCACAGAAACTAATACCAGCTCTTAACCTGGGTATACTCAAGAGAGGCTTCTGCAGATGAAAAACAGGGAGCGTTGAGCAATGTTCATTGCAGCTTTGTACATGATACAAAATATTCAAAATTGCAGCCAGACCCCAGAATGGGGAGGAACTGAGAGGAGCGGAGAGAGGGGGAATACATGATCAAAATATACTGAATGAAAACCTTTTAAATAAAAATAAACAAATTTTATATACATATAACTGAATATAGCACATGAGTCAGCTATGGAAAATGAAACCCAAAGCCTATTGTTTTCATTTTATTTTATTAAAAGTTTATCTGTGTGTGGAATGCGTGTGTCTGCACATGCTTGGTGAGGTACACGGGTGTCTGGAGGCCATCACTCTCACCTTACATTTTGAGACAGCATCTCTCACTGAACATAGAGTTTGCTGTTTTGGGCAGGAGACTGGCTGTCAGCATCTTTCTGTCTCCATACCCAGCAGTGGGTCTGCAGATGTAAGCTGGTGCTGTGCCTGGCTTTATGTCACCGTTAGAGCAAATTTAGGTCCTCATGTTTACATATAGTAAACACTTCAGCCACCGAGCCATAGCGCTAGCCTCCTTAAGCCCAACTCTCTTCAGTTTTGTTCTTTACATTTTATAACACTCTCTCTCTCTCTCTCTCTCTCTCTCTCTCTCTCTCTCTCTCTCTCTCTCTCTGTGTGTGTGTGTGTGTGTGTGTGTGTGTGTGTGTGTGTGTGTGTACCAGCAATGGATGTCAATGGACATCTTACAGAACCGTTAGGTTCTTTCCTTTTACCATGTAGGGTCTGAGGATCCGACTCAAGTCATCAGTATTGGAAGCACCCAACTTTAACCTGCTGAGTGAGCCACCTTATAGGCCTTTAAACCCTACAATTCAACTAAAAAATGTCGCTATGTATATGTGTGTGTGTGTGTGTGTATCTTTATACACATGGCATAATTCTATTATAAAATCTTCAAAAACAGGTACACCTAGCAATGACGTTTTTATATATACATACATACAGATGTGGTAAAACTGAATAATGGCTAATCCATAATAAGTACAAAATACAGGACAGTAGTTCACCTGCTGGTGTAGGCTGGAAGGAACTATTGAGGACAAAGATGACATTTAATACGTGAGCTTTGAATATGCAAGGTAGACTTACTACTAGTTTTAGTATTCTTTATTCCATTCATTCTATTTCATCATGAAATTTCCAAGACTTCCTAGGTTCACAGCCACCACTCAGTTGGAACCTCATTCGTTAAGAGAGTGACTGATAAAAGATCCCTGTCCTTGCTTGAATTTTCCAATAAATGGATAATTATACTAATAATAGTTTTCTATTTATTATTGCACAAATTCCCTAAGTTATGAAGGATTTCTGGAGCCTCCAAGAGGAGAACTGGCAGTCCTTGACATAGTCACAGTTATTTTTGGTGCATCTTAAATGTCTATTAACCTTGTCAAGTCTACGTGGTTGAAATGTGAAAGGTGGAACATTTGCCAGCTGTTGATCTCTGGATGGTTGCTCAATATTTCTGCATCTCCATTGTTGGTGAAAATGTTTGTTATTTATACTCTTGGTATCCCAATTCCTCAGTCTATGCCTCCAGCTCTACTTGGCACTGATAAGAGATATACATATAGGATACAGTACAGCCGTGATCCAGGAGATGCTGTTAGCACTAGATTCATACATAACATCCCTCAGCCACCTGGAATGGAAGTATGCTTCCAAGGAAGATGAGACATCAATTCTCCAGGGATCTGTCACCTGCAAGCTGTCTTCAATATCCAAAATTCTTAAAATGGGAGCATATCTTGATCTATAAGATATTTGCTTTTTATTTATTGCCATGTTAAGTTAGAAGAAATTAGACCAAGCTTCATATAAAAAAGAATGAAATCTACAGGACCCAACACTTTCCAAAAGCAATCCAGAATGAACCAGTTGTTTGCTTTTTTCAAATCTGACCATGAACCACAACACAATCAAATCATAAAGTGCAGGCTTTCATTGTCGGTTATCCTTTATCCAGAAATTATATCGTTAAGTCGTTTTAGTTTGTTGAGAACACAGACTCTTGTCTTGCCTGAGGTCTGACCCTTCCACAGCTTTGGATAAGTCATTTACTCTGCGTAGTCATCCTTTTCACATAACTTGAATACAGCGGGTGAACTATCATTCCCTATGCTGGGTTGAACAGAAACCCTTCCCCTGATTTCAAATGTCGTTCTTGCTTTATTAGCAAGCCAGTTTTCAGTAGAGTTTTCCTTGAATGACAGAGTATTCAAAAAATGTATCAAATGTTTCCTTTCTCAGCCTGTTGCTAGCATTAGCTCAAAATCCTTTTATTTTGCCTTTGAGATAGATCCACCTAAATAATATTTTCTTCACTAACCTCAGCAGCCTGACACCGTATATTACTTTTTGAGTCACTCTTCTTCTTTTCATTCCCAGTATTTTCCTAGCTATGTCTTTAAGAAAGGGCTTTTGTGAAGCCACATTGAATACTGCTAGCTCTTTGGTTTCTTTTCTCTGCACATTCATTGTAAAGTACTGTGATTCAGGTATGGGACTCTAACTCTGCGGCAGACTGGCTCTGTCTGACTTCATTTTCTTTTCTTTCCAACTCAGGATTTTCTATCTTAAATATCATGAGTGTTTACTCACAAAATCCATGACTTCATTTCTTTTCATTTAATTTTGATACAGAGAGCCTGATTATTTATCTCTTACTTGACTGGCTATAAAATCATTGGTGGTCTTGGTCATATACCGAAAGGATACATCATCCTATCACAGAGACACTAGATCAACAATATTTATTGCTGCTCTATTCATAATGGCCAGATTTTGGAAACAATGTAAATGTTCCTCCACAGATGAATGGATTTAAAAAATGTGATATATTTACACAGTGGAATATGATGCAGCCAGTAAAAAGTAAAATCATGAAACAAACAGGAAAAATGGATCGAACTAGAAAAAAGATGAACCCGAGTGAGGTAACCCAGACCCAGAAAAACAAATATGGTATGTATTCACTTATTTGTGGATATTAGCTATTTAATCAATGATAACCAAGTTACAATGCATAGAAACATGAAGATTAGGTATGGGGAGAGATCAGTCTCCCTAGGAATGGTAAATGGTAAATAGAATAGATACCTGTGGATAGAGAGGGGCAAGATGCTGGACTGAGAGGATCAAGTGGTAAAGGGGGAAGGAAGGAGAGAAGAGGGAGAGATGGCTAAAATTAAGGGCCAGTTGAGGGGTAGTAGGAAAACCTAATAGAGTAGAAGCTTCCAAAAATATATACATCTGTGAAGGTGATCTAAATGAAATAGCCAAATAATGGGGAAGCCAGAACCCCAACTGGACATCTCTAATCACCAAATGAATCTTCTAGTACTGAGATTGAGTTGTATCTAATTGAGTTGTGGACCAAAGGGGTCCCATGGGAATCCCCAAACAATCCAGGATGTTGCCAAGACTATAGGTTCTTCTCCAAAAACTGACAGCAAGGCCTCATTGCTGAAGACAACACCTACACTTCTTATTGAACATGGAGAAGTTCAAAGATCATACCTACATAGAGCCTCACCCTTACATGCTAGAATCTTTGGTAAAGAAAGATACTCTGCACACTACTGAAGGAGAAATGTAAACACCAATCCAGCTACAAAACTTTGATCTACAGTGGTATCCTACCTGCAAGACAATGTTGTCACAAAGCTTGTGGGAGTAACCAATCAATATCAGATTTGACTTAAGGCCCATTCCATAAGATGAAACCTTCACCTGACACTGCTTGGGTGACCAAGAACCTGAGACTACATAGCCTAGGGTCCTAGGGTAAAACTAAATGCAAATGTTCTAAGTAAGTAGTTAAAGTAGCGATGAAATGACTCCAGATGACATTCTTCTATACTCATAGATCAGTGCCTGGCTCTGCCATCATCAGAGATGAGCTTTCTCCTGCAGCAGATGGAAACAGAGACCCACAGTTAGACATTACGCACAGAATGAGAGACCTTGGAACATTCAGCCCTAAATAGGATGTCTCCATCAAATCCCTCCATTCGGGGTTAAGGGAACCCAGTGGAAGAGGAGGCAGAAAGATTGTAAGAGCCAGAGGGGATGGAAGAAAACAAGAAAAGAAGGCCCTCTAAATCAATAGGATCAATGCATGTATGAACTCACAGACACGGAAGCAGCATGCACAGGGCCTGCACAGGTCTGCACTAGATGGGGTTCTAGTGTTCCAGTGCTGAGAGGAGAAGTTGACACATGCCCCTATCCTTAACCTAGCAGCCATCTCCAATTGCTAACCATTTTCCAATGAACCTTTAGTTTTCTCCAAGAGAGTCTGACTGGGGCAACAAACTACTCTTAAGGTTAGGTCAAATGTCCACCAGTAGATGAGCAACAGAAAATAAACTCAATGGTGTCTTAGGAGGTTCCATGTCTCAAAATATCATATCAGGACTTTTTCTTTCTTTAAAATATATATATATATATGTATGTATGTATGTATACTATGTGTGTATGTATGTGTGTATGTATGTATATTTATCCTACAGGTCCTTTGCTTATATGACTTCTAGTTTTTAAGGGATTCTTGAGTATGCAAATCAGTTGGTCTCTGCCTCTATATCTGTTTCTTGTGTGGTTCCATGGGCTTTTTCCCTTCTGTTTGTTTGTTTTGTCCTATTCCAATGTGTTTTTGTTTCATTATGTTGTATTTTATTTTATTATTATTCCTTAGAAGCCTCACAGAGACTGAGACTGCACACACAGGGCCTGCATGGGTCTACACCAGGTCCTCTGCATATATATTATGGCTTCTAGTTTATTGTTTTTATTGGATTCCTGAATGGGTAAACAGTGGGTCTTTGATTCTTGTGTCTTTTCATGGGCTCTTTTCATCCTGTTTTTTTTTTTCCCTTGTCCAACTCCAATGTGTTGGTTTTTGTTTTATCTTATTATATTCTATTTTATTATTATCCCTGTGAAGCCTGTTTGTTTTCTAATGAAAAACAGAAATAGGGAGGGGGGATCCAGATAGAAGAGGAGGTGGGAAGGACCTGGGAGGCATAGAGGGAGGAGAAACTATAAGCAAGATATATTATGTGAGAAAAAAAATCTATCTTCAATAAAAGGGAAAAAGAAACATTAGTGGTCACGTCAGGGCAAATGATCTTAAAAGAGAAGGGTTAGAAGAAAAACCAAAATAGAAGGCTATTGTTGTCTTTAAAGTATTGTCCAGGGAAAACAGTGTTCATCAATTATTTTGCCATTAGAATAGGAGGTTTCTTCATTTTCAAGACCAATTCCAATGAAAAATGATGACGCTTATAATTTATCGCCTTGAGAATAACACAGGGCGGATAGGAGGCTCTTGATATTTCATTATACACAAGTTGTTTTTCTTTTCTTTCTTGGGCTTGTTCAGTCTTTATTATTCATGTGTATGTGTATTATGTATTGTGTTTATTATGTATCAGTGTGTGCCTGCTTATCTGTATGCATACCATCAACATGTAGGCACCTATGGAGTCCAAAAGAGGGTGTCAGACCCCCTGGAACTAGAGCTACAGGCGGTTGTGAGCTGCCTGACTTTGATGCTAGGACCCAACCCTGTGTCCTCTGGCAAGAGCGGTAGGTACAGTTCTTCACAGCCAAGCCATCTCTTCAGCCCCAATGAGCAAGTTCTTGCAGATGTTCACATTTAGGCAAAGATTCTGTCTCAGTATTGGCTTAAGTAGATAACACGATAGCAGAAACTCCACACTCTCAGCAACCTGGGGGGAAAAGAAAAGAAAACTCAAGGTAGCAGCAATGAGAGCAATATAATGATAAAATAAGAAAAATGGTTAGTGACCCTTATTACCTTGTGATGTGGTGGGAATTAGCGCCTTCTGTGCAGTGTTTTCTTTATCTTCACAAAAACCCTCAAGGTGTATGTTATATATTATATACACATGAGAAATGTGACTCTTTCAAGGCCACACAGCCAATTAGTTGCAAGGCTTGGCTTCTACTGAACACTCAGACAAGAAAAAAAAATAATGCTTAGTCAATCCCCTCTTAAAAAGAAAAACCTGAGGAGAGGGAGGAATAGTGTCTTAAGAAGCCATTGCAGAAAAATGAAGTTAAAAGAACCAGCTATGAATCTATATAAAGAATGACAAAATTAGAAAAGTTGGTTATTTCTCATTTTTCACAGCTCTGGGTAATGATCTTTTGGGGATAGCTTTTAGAAGATTACTGGCTTAACAATTAAGGATGTAAGGTTTAATGATACGTGAAAGTCCTGATGAACTGGAAATGCATGTGCTACCAATCAATTGGCTATCACAGTCTTTCCACCAAAATGTGAATTTTATTGATATCTCTCGCATGCAAGTGTCTTCTGTGGTCCACAGAAAACCTTGGCTGGGTTTATGCTTAATGCTTCTCTAGTTTCTAAATTCCCTAATTCCCTCTCTTGCCATAAGACACTCCTCTCTGCTCTTTATCTCAATCTAATTTAGTTTCTATTCTGATCTTGTAAGCTAAAATAGATGGCAAAAAAAATCATTAAAGTAGGAAACAGAAGAGTTCAATAAGAAAGGAAATTTTGACGGTGAGACATGGTTCACAGTAAAAAGTAAATATATGTGTGTGTGCATATATATATATATATATACATATGTGTATGTATCTCTCTCTCTCTCTCTCTCTCTCTCTCTCTATATATATATATATATATATATATATATATATATATATATATATATATATATATATAGGGGCTTTTTTTTATGCCCGAAAGAAGCAAAACATTCAAAGTGGAAAGAGTTTCAAAAATAACAATTAATTAAGATAAGAATCCACACCATAAACTCAGGGAAGGAATTGTATTGTCGGTAATGGAGACAGAGATCCTAAATATGAAAGCAACTGTAAACAGGGTAATGAAAGTGAATGGAATGAGACAAGTTTATTGAATTTACCTTTCTTTTTAACAAAGGACAGTTTGATACAAAGATGAGAAACCATATGCCGAGTCTGCAACAGAAATGCATCTTGGGATTAAGGAGATAGCTGGTAAATGCTTGGGTAGTAATCATGAGGACTTGAGTTCAATCCCCGGTGCCCACGTAAGAGCCAGATGTGATGGTGGGCACTGATAATCTTAGCACCAGGAAGGTAGAGACAGATCCCTGAGGCTCAGCAGCCAGCCAAACTTAGGAGCTCCAAGCCAAAGAGAGACCCTGTCTCAAAGAAGTTGGATGGCATTCCCGAGGACGATATGTATTCACAAAGATGATAACCAAGTCATCCCTTGGCCTCCACAAGCATGTATACTGGTATGCATATATGTGCTTTCACAGACAGACAGACACATACACACACACACACACACACACACACACACACACACACACACACACACATACATACAAACAAACATTTTTTTAATCTGATGTAATACTAACCAAATAGGGCATGGCAGGGTCTTCAATGAATTCCCCAATGTTGACAAGAATATGCAAATGGGAGATAATAAAAAAACTCAGTCCTCAAAAAAAGCTACTCTATATCCATAATCAGTATATAAAGTTTTCTTAAGTAAAAATACCACTAATTCTAAAATTAAGTACAATGAAATAGGTCCACAGCCTATTTCTTATTGTAGACAGCAATCCCCTTCAAGAAACACTATGATTAAAAAAAAAAAAA
>CABHPQ010134256.1:1337-14441 GCA_902168405.1 Peromyscus aztecus
CCACTGGATGACACTAATTCTTCACCCTATCTTCTTACAGACTCCCTCATTGACCAAAAGTATGGGATAATTCCTCTCATCCAGTGGCCTCCCATCATCTTCTCATTAAGATACTACTCCAAGACCCTACCTCCTATCCCTGTTGCTCTCAATACCGTATCTCTTTAAAACATAGACAAGGCTTAAAAATCTATCATGCCGGGTGGTGGTGGTGCATGCTTTTAATCCCAGCACGGGAGGCAGAGGCAGGCGGATCTCTGTGAGTTCGAGGCCAGCCTGGGCTACCAAGTGAGTTCCAGGAAAGGAGCAAAGCTACACAGAGAAACCCTGTCTCGAAAAACCAAAAAAAAAAAAAAAAAAAAATCTGTCACACAGTGAGTGCCTTTTAAAGCCCACCCACTTACCTATAGCACCTTTGTCTTGCCCATACTAAAGCCTGATGACTCCTACCACCTGGTCTAGGACCTCAGGGTTATTAATGTGCACTCCTTCCTATTCACCTAGCGGTACCAAATCCTTACACTCCAGGTTCTCATATTCCCTCTTCTACATTTCATTTTACTGTTCTAGACCTTAAGGATATTTTCTTTACTTTGATATCCAGATTCACATGACCTCTTGGGGGAGGATCCTGACACTAGATCTCAGCTTACTTGGACTGTCCTCCCCCAGGTGTTCTGAAATAGTCCCATTTTTTCAGTCGGGCTCTGGCCACTGACATCCTTTCCCTTAACCTGCCTCTCAGCTGCTTAGTGCAATACGTAGATAACCTTCTACTATGTAGACCATCACTCTCAATGTCAACATACTGCTCAACTTCTTAACTTCTAGGAAACAAAGGACACAGAGTTGGGAGTCTCCTTTCAAAGCCCAACTTTCTGTCCTTGATGTCAAGTGTCTAAGCTGTTATTCCCTAACAGCATGAACTCGCTCCCATTCACAGACAGTTCCTACGCTCCCTCATGCCTCCAACCACCTTGGCCTGGCAGGAAAGCTCAGTGCCTGGATTCCCAGCTTTGCTCTTCTTGTTGTCCTCTCTATGAAGTTAAGGGCCCTCTAACTGGGCCCCTAGACGCTACTAAGCCTCTCATGCCTGCTTTTTCTTGCCTCCAAGACACACTACAGACCTCAGCTCTGGCTTTCCCAGACATTGACCAACCCTTATCCTGTGTACTACTGACAAATGGGGAATGTCTCTGTGGGCTAGCAGACAACTAAGAGGACCTATCTTTGCTCCTGTTGCCTATCTTTCCAAATAGCTAGATATAAGAGCCAGGGGATATGAATGCTGCCTACGAGTGCTAGCATCAGCCTCTCTATTGGCAGGGGGGCTTCTAAGCTCACCTTTGGCCACCCTCTATCTGTCCTCTCTTCACAAAGGCTCCATGATTTCCTGACTGACTCAGTGTTCTATTACTGTGACAAGACACCAAAGCAATTCTGATAAAAGAAGACATTTAACTGGGCACTTGCTTACTGTTTCAGAGATTTAGTCAGTCACCATCATGGTGGGAAGCATGGTGACATGCAGGTGGGTGCTGGAACAGTAGATAAGGGCTACATTCTGATCTGTAGACAGAGCAAGACAGAGAGAGAGACAGACAGACAGACACAGACAGACAGACAGACAGAGACTGGGCCTAGTGTGGGCTTTTGAAACCTAAAAGCCCACCCCCAGTGACACACTTCCTCCAACAAGGCCACACTGCCTAACCTTCTAATCCTTTCACAGTTCCACTCCCTAGTGAGTAAGCATTCAAACATATGAGCCTATTGGGCTCCTTCTTATTCAAGCGACCACATCTACCACGTAAGAGCCTCTCTGCTTTGTCCCTTTCTGAGCGTCAACGTTTTCACACCACCTTCCTAGAAACTCACAATGTCTCATTTGATTCCTACCCTCCTAACTCCTTCCCAAGGCTCCTACCCTCGGCCATTCCTGCCATTATAGGACTTAAAACCCTTCCTTACAAGAATCCACAACTTTCTACGTCTTCTTTGTCACGTCCTGACTATACTTGGTTCGTAGATGGAAACCCTCTCTCAGCTTCACTAGCTCCCACCAAGCAGTGTCTGCCAGGTTTCCTCTCACCAGGTTATGGAGTCTGCCCCTTTACCAACAGGCCCTAATAGCTTTGGAAAGTGCTTATGACTGCTAAAGAGGCCAACCAGCACACCCACCTTCCTTCCTCCATTCTCCTCTTGCCTTCTCCAAGCCTGACTCCTACCTACTCAGAGTCCCAGCGACAGGCCCTAGCATCATCAGACAATTTAGGAGCCATGCTACCTGCTGCTAGAGCAACAAAATCACTCAGCTCCTCCCCAGAGGCTGCAGCTACCAGGTCAGTCCACTCATAGCTAGAAAGTCTGCTTTCCCATTAAAAAGTCCAGGCTTTACAACAACTTTGGGTGCAAAGGATGGACATGTTGCTTGCTGATGATACAAACTGGAGAGCATTTAAAGAAAGTTTAAATTATCTGAGTCTCTTAAGCAAAAGGAGCTTCAAGACTGAGACTCAGTTACCTGAGTCTAAGTTGGTTCCAAGTGTAAAAGTCAGGCCTTGTGTTCTTCCAAGCTCACAGGCTTCCTACAGACAGGCAAACTCACAAACAGCATTCAATGAGAAAAACAAACTCAAAACTACCATGCAGTAATAACTGACGTAGACATTGCTTTTTGCTATTCCTTTATGCTCCAATGATGATTTGAAAGGACTTGATTTTTCAATGACTACTCTCAATAAGCACATTGTAATGAGGATTAAAATGATTGGATATTTCCAGAATGGAAAGGAAAATAGGTTTATGCAGGTTGTGAGGGGCTGAGAAGATTTAACGCATGTGAAAAGTGAAAATTATGACGGTTGGATGTGCTGGATAGTTTTATGTCCACTTAACACAAGCTAAAGTCATGTGAGAGGAAGGAACTTCGATAAGGAAAATGATTGAGCTGGAGGGCATTTTCTTAATTAGTGATTATTGGGGGAAGGCTCATCCCATTGTGGGTGGGGCCATCCCTGGACTTGTGATCCAGGTTTCTCTAAGAAATCAGGCTAAGCAAACCATGAGGAGCAAGCCAGTCAGCCTCACTCCTCCACGGCCTCTGCATCAGCTCCTGCCTCCAATTTTCCCATCTGAGTTCCTGTCCTGACTTTCTTCAATGGTGAACCACGATGTGGGAGTGTAAGGAGTTCCTGTATTGACTTTCTTCAATGGTGAACCACGATGTAAGAGTGTAAGCCAAATAAGCCCCTTTTTCCTCCAAGCTTTTGGTCATGGTGTTTAATCACAGCAATAGTGACCCTGACTAAGACACTGGAGGCTTCCTGCAAGGAAAGGAAAAATAGAAGGCTTATGCAAACTCTGAGGGTCTGAGGAAGTGATTTAAGGTATGTGAAAAATGAGACTTAAAGATGATAGATATGATGTTTAAACTTAAAAGTTCAAAGTTTAACATATTAATTAACGGAGTTCTGATAAGTTACTAATCTAGGTAGTAATTATAAGCACTGGCTACTAAAGCTTTACAAAAAATAATTAAAATTATAATAGTAACAAGCTCAGACTCAAAATTTCAAATTTCCTTTGGATGTTTTCTTTTTTAACTATAGACTTTCAAAGTGCTTCTTGCTGGGCAGAAAACATATGTCCACCTCTCTATCCAGTCTGCTTACGAGGACCTCCCGGAACCACCATCCAGGCCCTCAAGCTCCTCTTTCCCTTTGTTCTCATTCCTACCAGGACATTTCTATCTTATTATCAATGGATGTTCATGCTTCTATCACACAGATAACTTTGCACGCTTTATTTTTGCTATGGTTCAAAGGTGTGAGTCTGCTTGGGCTGTTGGCAGACACTTATTAACTGCTTTCTCTACAGTGAGGATTTCAGTGCAGGTTATGGACAGTGGTCCTGCTGATATATCTACAACTTTTATCTCTTTGTCAACTTAAAAAAAAATTCATGTAAACTTTAGGGAGTTGTGACTTGAATTCGTGGATCACAGATCCCTTGCCTATTAAATACTCCTTTCAGTCAACAGCTGATGTTGACTTTTCTCCTCTTCCTGATGGGAGCTCTCTTTGTCCTCCTGACCCCCCAGGCAGTGTGACAGGCCTGGAGAGATAAAGATTCTCCTCAGCACCTTAACTTTACCTTTGGTCCCTGAGCCACATTTATCTGAGCAGATTTCCACTCAGCTGGCAGATACCATCCGTGAATCAACCTGAGACCTTCAACTACCCCCAAACTGGACTTGCTAAACCACCAAAAAGAGGCACTTGTTTCTCCTCCGTGACAAATGCTGCTATTATGTGAACCAGTTCACCACATGTAAGAGAGGATTAAAAACTCACATAAATGGTTTACAAACGATGGCCACCAGAAACTGACTCCAATGTGGGATTCTTGCTGTGCTGCTCTCTGGGGCCTGGCTTCTACCCCTCCTCAGCCCACTGGTCTCTATCTTTCTCATAATAATGATTGCTCCTTCAAGAGAGAATTAATGAAATGACCTGAAGGTCAGTAAACCAGATGCTTCTGATGGCATTTCCTAGGGTAGGGTATGTAAGCTTCTCTAGGTGCAAGCAGCTGGGCCCCACCCCAGACTCCCAGCCCTTGGAGGTGAGAGAGTGGCCAGGCCCTGCCCTACAGAAAAAAAAAAAAAGGCCCAAAAGAGACCACATAGTCCCACCAATCTCTGAGCTTGCCCCAAGATCAAGCCACATGATCTCTCCAATCGAAGGCTCCCAGGAAAGCTCTAGTCCCCCCCAAAGCCCTCTATAAAGCCCGCCTCCTACTCAGTTATCTGCTGCTTCTCGCCTGAGCAGAGACAGCCACCCTCCTGTGTTTTTTCTCTCCCAATAAATCTCTTGTGTGAGGTTTTTTGTGCAGTGTGATTTTGTGGTATTCCTTGGCTCCCTACTGCCAGGATATCTTTCCCCTCTTAGCTATAATACTTACAAGGTCTCCTTCTACCAGCATATGCCAGCTTGAGCCCCTGCTTTGGACCAGCATTCCAAACCACCAATCAGTAGGAAGTAGCCAGAGACTATCATTGTCCCTTATCGTCAACAAAAGGCTGGATATTAGGTCCAAAGCAGCCCCCAAAATGGCAGTTCTAGGACAATGTCCTAAACAGAAGGATTTCAGCTGGATAAACAGAAGCCTAAAGGCAAATGTCTGTTCACCAGAAGTCAGATTTCATAAGGTGGGCAGTTTCTATTTGCCAGGAACACCCCTTAATCCACACCACAGGTCACCTACCTTGGACAAGGGCGTCTAGTTCCCAGCTGTTCAGAACAGCCATAAGGCTCAAAGCCCTCACTGCTGACTGTCTGAAAATCTGCTTGCTTCCCATCATTCTGCTTCTCTCTGCTGCCCCCAGACATAGCCAAGCAGTTTGGTCCCCAATAAACCTTTCTTTCTACCCAAAGGGTGGTCCAGTTTGGTGATGTCACTGTGTCCTCACCTAAAATCTCCATATATGCTGTGACATGGACACACCACACACACACACACACACACACACACACACACACACACACACACGCACGCACGCACGCACGCGCGCGCGCACACACACACACACACACAATTTAAAAATTAAAACTAAATAAAGGCAGCCCTACTTAAGATAAGTCTCTGTGTTCAATAAACTAGTACCAGCGTTGAATTCTGAAGCCAACAGATACAATAATGTCTGATGCAATAGATTTAGTCTTTTTAACAGAGTCTATGATTTAACTATCTGCCTTCTCTGAGCTCTCCACACCCACTTCTCAGGTTAACCATTAACCTGATTCCACATGGCATGGATGTATGTATGTTGGTATGTACCATGAGCAGAAACTCCTCCCTCCATTCCATAAAGCTGGGTTTGTTAGGAAGGAGTAGAAAAAAAATGTACTCTGAGTAGCCCGTACAGCTGACATGCTAAATGGCCCTCTGAAGACAGTGTCTGAGCATTTCTGAATATTAGCTGAAGATTAAGAACCTGAGTGTCAACGTCTAAAATCTAATGTAGTCTGGAATGTGAAGCTGGTATTTATTTCAAGTGGAAAATTTGAACTCAAATGGAAAGAGGTGAGAACTACTTTATCCTGTCCGGAGCTGGATATTAACCAATAGACCCTTATATTTGACTTCAAAAGGCATCTGTGTAGTCCTGCCTGGTATTGCACGATAAAAAGCAGCCATATATAACAAAGACACAATCAGAGACAAGTGTGATGCCTGGCCTTCGACCCTTTGGCTAACGGTGAGACACGCCTTCTTCAAGAAGAGCACTGGACACATCAGCGTATCCTTTTCAAAACACAGCACAGGTTAGCGAGGTTCCGCTGATGTCAGAAATCTGATCCTTTATGGTATTTCACCCTCTTTTCTGGGAAAAGCAGGAACAAACCCTTCTTCTGTCTCACTGTTGCTTTATCTCACGCTTGGGCCCCACTGACTGTGGGTTTCTAATTTGGACTTGTAGATTAGAAAGTAATCGTCTGTGTGATAGAAGGGGCAAGAGGACCTATTAGCATTTTCTGGCAGCTTCTTCTACCAGACCCACTGTTCTTAGATGACTTAATTTGGGGAAGAAAAGGCTGTTTGTGACACATACTATGTTTCAGTTCTCTGTGTTTAGAGATTCAGACACACAGTAACGTAACAGATATGGACTTCACACTTGTAGTTGTGAAACACGTATTTTCTTCTTCCCAAGGAACATTAAAGAATTGATAGTTTGCCCAAGGTAAGATTTAGGTATCTGTGTCTTTTGCTAACATTTTATAACAGGAATTCAGCAAATTGTATTACTATCATGATGTTATCAACATATGGCGTGTTTCAAAGACAGTACCAAGGTAATGTAAGATCAGTCTGGGACTCAGTTCTTCTTAGACAAGTTGAACTCTAAATAAAAAATATTTTTAGTCATTATAAAACAAAACAACTCTTTTTGGTGTGTAAGCAGAAATGGGATACTGTTTTTTTTTTCTACAAAAAAAGTGTTAAAAATTCTACACAATGTTACAATTCTTTGTGTTTTATGAAAAGATTATTTAATATGTTAAGTAATGATATCACATGGTTTTTCACTTTTAGTGAATATAACATTATCTGATCCAAAAACATACATGGACTTTAAGCTAATGAATCATGAAACACTTTGTTGAGTTACAAGTAAACAAAATGGTCATATTTATTTTAACACCTGGAAAAAGTCAGGCTGCACACAGCTGGCTGCTAGCTTGCCACACATTCCTAAGTTTACAATTACTACTGGTGTTCTCAAATCAAGCAAATGACAAACAGTTGCAGGTGGCTGAGACGCTCAGGAACAGAGCAGCTTTACCCAGCAGGTCTAAGATAGATCACGTCAGTAATATAGCACTCTTTCACAGACATCAGCATTCAACAAGGGCAGTTTCCAAATATTTTGTTAAAAATCATTTAGAGCGCACTTATGACTTCTAATACAAAACGTATAAACGCTGATGTGTTTCAAAAGAAACCAGTCAGTCGAACATTAAGGAATGTTGTCAAAGAAAAATCTGTTAAATAAAAGTCTAGCTATTTTTTGTTTTTTCATTCTGGAAGCAACCACATGCTCATATAATGAGGGTTGCCTACCCAGCTTGTTCTCCATGATCTAGAGGAAATGCAACTAGTACCTCAGAGGAAAACCCATAATTTATAAACTCATTTTAGGTCTTAAGATTATACAAGTTAAATTATGATGTTACATTTTCTTTTATATAATTATGTTTGAAGTCTTAAACTAGGCATCATGTAAAGTATAATAAAAGGAATATTTATATAATACCACTCAGTTTAAGGGAAAAAAAACCTGACTGTGGAAGTCTAAATACTTCTTTACCCTTGTCTCTTTCATCTGTCCCTCAGAGATGACTACTTCTCTCAATGTTTTTTGTTTTCTTGATTTGCTTCATGATTAATCATAGAAAGTTACACCCATAATCAACTTACTGCTACTTTTGAGCATTCTGCAGTTGGTATTAAGACAAGAATACTATAGATTTTCTCTCACTTTTACTTTATCCAATATGTCATTGCTAAGGCACTCCCAAGTTCTTGTGAACAGCTATAATTTGTGTGTTTAATTTTGATGCATAGCGTTCCATTATGTAACAGCATTAGAGTGCACTCATCTATTCTGTTGGTGGGAATTGAGTGTATTTCCAATTTTTCCCAGTTCCTCTAGTACTAGTGAATTGTTTAAGTTTCTTGTAAATTTTCCTGTGAAGTTGTCTTTTTCTTCACTGGTGAGTGCTCTTTAAACACTGTGGACACTAATTCTTTGCTAGTGATATATTACAAATATCTCTTCACAGTGGCTTAACCCTTTTATGTCTTTTGATGGATAAATGTTGTTAGCTTCAATGTGTGCTAGTTATCTTTTCCTTATTTTTCATAGCTGTTATCAGATATCAGGAAGTCTTGCTATGAGAGCTAAAAAGCCATACTTTATAAAGTGGGGGAATGTGGTTCTACCATAGATCCGAACAGCACATCTTTTTATTTAATGACATCTGAAGAAATTATGACCAAGGCGAACAGCCCCTTAATGATTGGTTTCATGGTAACTAATAACTTAGTCTGCTGGATGATCAATCAGGAGCTGCAAAGGCACATTGTCTAAAAGCTTTTCTATATTGATCACTTAGCTATTATAAAGCAATACAGAAGATGCCTGTAAAGGGCACTTTTGTCACATACGAGTTAATAATGGATGGATTTAGTGCCTTTGTTTACCAGAAGAGATGTGCAAATTATAAAGATTATGGTTCGGAGAAACAAGGGAGAGCTCTTTGAAGTAAATCTAGTCTAGATGTGATTAAAGTCCAACACCCCGAGTCAGTGGTGTACCCTTTTCAGAATGACACCAAACTATAACGGAACATCTGTAGACATGGAAGGCTGATTCTTCTCACTCCCCATCATTAATATTCTTCTACTGAGTTTTCCCCATATATGATTTATTATGAGTAGGAGGGGAGATAAAACCTCAAAAGCCCAACATTAGTGGCCTAGAATAAAAGAATGAGGTCTGTCAGCATTCAGACGTTACCTGGCCCGCCCCTTGGGGACCCGGCAGGATGCACTTGATCCATCGAGTCATCGAGTCATCGCACCTAAGGTTCTAGTTTACAAAGGGCGGCAGCGGCCCTGGCGGCGGGAGCAGGGGCGTGGTGGGAAGTCTCACACCACGCAGACAGGGCTCAAGTGGAGGATTTTACGGTGTGGGGTAGGGAGGGAGAGGAGCTGAGGAGAAAAAAGGAAGAGGAGGCAGGAAAAGGGAAGAGCGGAGGTGCAGACGGGACCTCGTGGGAACAGAGGGGGCGGGGAGAGGTTTGCCTTTAACGAGGGGATTTAGCGCATGCGTATAGAGGCTGCGCATTCACACAGCGCATGCGTATAGAGGCTGCGCATCCACGCAGCGCATGCGCACAGAGTGCGGCCCTAGGCCCTGGCCTGTCTAGGTATTTACCCGAAGGTCATCAAGTGCGTCCTGAAGGGCCCCCAAAGGCCGGGCCAGGTAATGTCTAAATGCTAACAAGGTCTTCACAGAATGGCATTGCTTCCTAAGATCTAGGCACTCACTCAAGGAAACAACAGCAATAACCACGTTTTTAAATTCTAAAAGGGTCTGCTTTGGAGGATGCGAAGCCTCAGCTCCCTGAGGGGCCACCACCTCACAGTGGGGAAGAAATGGAACCCCTTCAAACCCCCTTCCTTTACCTACTGGGTTTTGTGGCTAAGTCAGAAACTAAAGCTAACATGAGTATAGCACAGGAGCATACAGGTTTTATTTAATAATTTCATATATATATAGTTTTATATATATGAATATATATAGTTTCATATATATATGAATATATATATATATATCCTTATAAGAAGAAAGGAAGACTTCAGTAATCTATTTAGGCTTCTCTGGATTTTAATTGTTTGTATTTTATTTTATTTTATCACAGATTTCATCATGTTTAATGGGGAAATTAAGAACATGGTTCTCAAACTCCATGGATGCTGTACAGGAATACAAACTCACAGATTAAATGTAGAAGACATTTGCAGTACTACTTCTCACAACAGCAAACAAATTTATTAATTATTTTTGGTTTGGTGGGTTTTTAATTTATTTTACTCAAAGAGTAACAGCATCCCATATGTGTATAGCAATTACATGTCAAAAGACTTGTGTGTCTTTGCCTTCCTGTAAGTAGTTTGTATTTTTGTTTGTTTGTTTTTGTTTTTCGAGACAGGATTTCTCTTGTGTAGCTTTGAGCCTTTCCTGGAGCTCACTTGGTAGCCCAGGCTGGCCTTGAACTCACAGAGATCCACCTGCCTCTGCCTCCCGAGTGCTGGGATTAAAGGCGTGCGCCACCACCACCCGGCGTAGTTTGTATTTTAAAACAAAGAATGATACACTGGGGAAATGTGAAGAGAAAGGACTTAGGCTAGAAACAGTAAGTCATGAAATAATGTTAGGAAATAGATGGGGAAATAGAAATGAAGGTTATTTTGTTTGTTTGTATAGATCCAAGACTAAAGCAGGAAGAATGAAGGTCTTAGACTTTCCCTGTGGGGTATTTGGGTCTGTTTGGGGAACGGTGAAATAAGGTTGTAAGTTACAGCTGTTAGGCTGACAATATATCCATTTTTTCTCTAAATTTTCCTTAAAGTTGCTTTCAAAATACTCAAAGTTTATTTACAAAAGGAACGAAGAGGGGAGGGGAAGATGGTGCCATGGAGACGCTGAAAAATAAAAATTCAGAAAATGAAACTAAGGTGTCCTATACTGAAGTCAAGGGATCCACCTAAGACTGACCAAGTAAAAGAAGTCAGGAGAGGAGGGAGACACACGCTTCTCTCGACTTTCACTATTCTACAAGAAACTGCAGAAAGACCCAGAAAAGTTCCTCAGTGACCCTACACTTTCACCCCTCAGAGAGGAAAGACAGAAGAGAGTTCAATTGGCATAATCTGAGGTTTATTCTGGCATAAGGACAGCCAGCCAATCAGCAGGGACTTCACAGTGAGGAGACATTGAGATCTCCAGCCAATCAGCAGGGGCTTCACTGTGAGGAGGGGACACTGAGTTATCTGGCAAACCCTGCCCTGAGGTCCTGGTAAGAAGATGATCCCTGTAGTTGTGATAATCACAATCAAACATGTTATGTGCTAAGTGTTATTTGGGTGGTTTACATGAATTAATGCATCTAATACTCACAAATCTTCAAAAGAGGTACTATTATTATTTAAGGACAGAAATACTACTACACAGCTCTGAAGTGGTAGATTTTTTGTTTAAGTTTGGAGTTAGAAATTCAATGTGCCTGGCATTGTGGTGTACATCTTTAGTTTCAGCACTTGGGAGGCAGAGGCAGGTGAATCTCTGTAAAGCCAGTTCCAGGCCAGCCTGGGGGAAGTAACGACAACCTGTCTCAAATATCTGTCCTAAAACATTCCATGCAAAAGAAAATGAGATTTTTATAACAGAGACCTATGTCCCCTAAACTATGGTGAAATCAAAGCTTGTCATTTTTAAGAGGTAAACAAAAATACTTATTTTACAATAAATATATTATAATCCAAGCCAACATAACTCAGGAAAGTGATTTCTGTCCAGAGCCAGGCGTGCTTTTCAGTATTTGAACTTAATGCTTCACGTGCCCATGGTTTTAATAAAGTTGACACTGTTGGTCCACCATCAACTAAGTATGCACTTTTGAGTAATGGAAACAGGTAAAGAGTTTTTTCAATACATTTGAGAATTCTGTTGAAATTTTATTAATCACCCAACATTAGCCAACTTCAATTGTGTAGGAATCAAGCAATAATGGTGATTTCATGGTGACATGGTGACTGCCAATATCTTTTGGTGCTTATTATGCACCAGCTCTCATGCTAAATACTTGGTTCTTATCCTTCAAAACTGCAGAAGAGGTGTGGGCGCTGAGAGTCTGCTGCTAGTCTAGGCCATTTCCCTAGCAGAGTATCCAGACCTACTGACTACAGGCAGACTACAATGCTTCTTCAACATGAAATGTTTTTTGTCAAATTTAGCCACAAACAATTCTAGATTAAATAGAAATACATCAAGAACTAGTAAAACGGTTAAAGGCTGTACACTTATGAAAATATTGCACTATCTAATAAACCATGTTTGACAATTAAGAGTCACTAGTACACAAAAATATTCAGAAAACAGGCATGTATCAAGACAAACAAAGCACGTCGTCCATTCTATCAGATACAGATGGGACAACGCTCCTGCCAACCTTCCACCATTCCGGGTTGTTAAATCAAAACCCTCTTCTAAAAAAATCCAATACTTCAGGGGTGGTGGCACAAACTTATTAGTTTCAGTTGCTCAAAAGGATGAGAGTGAAAAGTCACCTGAGCCAGGGAGTTGGAGATCATCTTAAGGAGTATTGAGAATCTGTCTGAAATAGCATAGCATAGCTAAGTAAAAAACATATCACAAAATAAAGATGTTGCCTAAATTATGGAGGGGGTTACGTCCCAAGAAACCTGATATAAATTGAAAATATTAAGTTAAAATGCACTTACTATACCTAATCTATTGAACATTCTAGCTTAGAAACAGTGTCCTGTAGACTGTGGGCTGTTCACCACATGACAGTGTGGTTACTGGGGAGCAGCACTCACTGACACTGATCAGCATCATAGGACTATAGTATGGAAGGCACTAAACCAGAAAACACCAAAATTTAAAAACGGTTTCTGCTGAATGTGCATTGTTTTCATGCCTTAGTGAAAGTTCATGTCTTCTTTTTTCACTAATTGTTATTGCATGAATATATGTATATACATACATATTCTTAAATACATAAACAGCATGCTCAGTCTGTTTAGCATTCCTTGTATGCATGTTTATCAACTGAACTCTATCAATAAAATATTGGTGAACACTGTTTTTGCTTTTTTCTCTTATCTAAGTGCCTACATAATATTCTGAATTTTGTTTTCTGGCCCCAAAAGCCTAAAATATTACTATCTAATCTTTAACAGAAAAGGTATAATAACCTTTAAGTAGCAGACTATTGATGACCTTGGACA
>CABHPQ010134259.1:0-24083 GCA_902168405.1 Peromyscus aztecus
TTAGGAAGTGTGGCTTGTTGGAGGAAGTATGTCATCAGTGATGGGCTTTGAGGTTCTAAAAGTACACGCCATTCCCGGTTAGCTCTCTGTCTGGTGGTTGTATCTCAAGATGTGAGCTCTCAGCTACTGCTCCAGGACTATGCCTGCCTGCCTGCCTGCTGCCATGCTCCCCACCATGATGGACTCTAACCCTCTGAAACTGTAAGTCCCAAATAAACTCTGTCTTTTATAAGTTAGCTTGGTCATGGTTTCTTATCACAGCAATAGAAAAGTAACCAAGGTAACCTTTGCAATGCAAAGCTGACTTACTGTCTTACTGGAGTGTAGATGGAAGTTTTCCTGTGTCCCAAAGCTGTTTAGTTCCAGATAAACACACAGAGGCTTATATTAATTACAAGCTGTTTGGTCTATGGCCCAGGCTTATTACTAACCAGCTCATTCATCTTAAATTAACCCATTTCTATTAATCTGTGTATCACCACGTGTCTCGTGGCTTTACCTGAGTTCCATTACATCTTGCTTCTTAGGCATCAGCTTGCAGCAACTCCTCTGACCCCACATTTCTTTTCCCTGTCTCTCTCTTTGGATTTCCCACCTGCCTCTCTCCTGTCTTGCCATAGGTCAAAGCAGCTTTTTTGTTAACCAATGATAGAAACATACATTCACAGCATACAAAAAGACCCAACCACAGCACTAGAGTTTTCGTTTTCTATCAGATCCCAAGTCAAATGGTCTAAGACCAGTAAGCCAAAGCAACATTTAAAGGCCAACTTCATTCCCCCTAAATTCTGCCCCAAAGTTTCTCTTCATTTCAAATCTTGAAGAACTATTTTTAGTTTTTCTCAAGGATGTCTTACAGGATTAAGATCATAACTAATCTAATCCTTCCAAACATGACTCCTGCTGCTAATGAGTCATGATACCGTGTGTGAGTGGGAAATATAGGTCATGGAGTCAGTTCAAACTTTTCAAAGATTATCTTTCTTTCTGTAGCCTTTGTGTTGCCATAGCTCTTAAGCCAACTAAAGATTCTCAGCTGTGTCTACTAACTGACAACCCAGTTTACTCTAGCTCTGAAACTTAGCAAGATATAGAATGTTTCCACAGGTCAATGGAAAAATTGGGCTGAAAATACTTCAATCAAATGATAGTTGAAAAACTTCAAGTGGCTATGTCAGCCACACAATAACTGCTTGATAATTTTTTATATTAATTTTCTTTTTAATTAAAATAGAATTATATTTCTTTCTCCCTCCTTCTCCCAGCGGCCTTTAGGTGACTGTAACTTTTCATATAGGGGTGGAACCCCACAAAGTGTCCCCTTTCAAAATGTTAATAGATATCAACATGTTAATATAGTAACACATTAATAGATATTAACATTAACATGTTAACTGATATTGATATTGTTCTGGTCTTCTTTAGGCACCCATTTCTAGGAGAGACTGTTTTACAGTGGGTTTCCTGGTATTCTGACTCCTACAATCTTTCTTCCCCCAGGTCCCCTTCTATGACGCTTTCTGAACCACAGATGGAAGACGTGTGATGAAGATATATCACTGGGTCTAAGCTCCCAACAAACAGTTGATCTCTGCGTTATGCCCACCTGTGAATTTTGTGATAGTCTCCATTTGCTACAGAGAGGCCTTTTTCAGAGACTTGTACACAGAAGCTTGATAAAGAGTAAATCAGTATTCAGCTAATATATATATTCTGTGTTTTGTACACATGGATGCACTATGAGAAACTCCCCCTTTAGGCAGATTAATCATTGTGTCAACACCATAGCATGTACTTGCACAATTCTATGTGGTTTAGTTCAATCACTCAAAATGGCCTCCTAAGTCCATGAGAGATGTGTTAAACACAAGTTATGTGAGATGGATGCTAGCAAAACCTAGCACATGGTTTTATAGTAGACTTCTTATAGGCATAAATACACTCTAAAATCACAGTTAAGAAGTATAATTCAGTAAACATATAATAATGTAATCATTCATTATTGTATTATAGTGCTATACTTTTATACAATAGGCAGTCAAGTGAGTTTATTCACATTAACATCACAAGCATACAAGGAATGCATGATGAAAAAGAGTATGGACATAAATGACAGAGATTTCTCAACCCATTATAATCTCTTGGGTCCACTGTAAGAGACCCAGTGTCTTGCAGAATGTGAGTCTGCATTGAGAACTACCATGCCCCAAGCATTGAGTGAGACTTTAGGGTATAGGTTAGAACAGGTCCGTGACAAATAGTTGTTAAATTCAGCTTTATCCATTGCGCATAGTCTGTGCAAGATTCTTGTAGTAGTTTGATTGAAAAATGTTACCCACAGGCTCATGTATTTGAACACATGGACCCTAGTAAGTGGCACCATTTTGGAAAGTTCTGGAGGCCTTAGGAGATGGAATCTTGTTGAAGGCAGTATGTCACTGGAGGTAGGGTTTGAGGTTTGATAGCCTGGTCCTACTTCCTGTTCTTTCAGCTTCCTGTATGCAGATGAAGTGGGATCTCTCTGTTTCCTGAAAACCCAGCTAGCTTCACACTCCAGCTACCATGCCTGCCCCACCATAATGGACTGTTATTCCTTCCAGAACTCTAAGGTAAAGTGAGCCAATTTTCTTCTCTGTTGCTCTTGGTCATCAAATTCTAACCACAGGAACAGAAAAGTAACTAATACTATACTCTACTAAACATTTCAGAAGAACAAGGAGAAATAATGCATAGCCCAGCCTCAAAATTTTATTGTGTTTACTCTGGCAGGGTTTAATTTAAAGTAAAAAGGAAATGTTACCAATAATTAAAGTTGAAAATGATAAATAAATATGATTTTGTTAAGGAAATATGAAAACATAAAACATTATTACCAATTTGGTATCTGAAGGTCTAGAGGGAAACTTTTGCATGTTTGCTCAGTTACATAAAACAAGTACTTTATTCAGGAAAATGTAGCAGAGGTGGTAATTGCTTTAAACTGAGAAGTTGCAGATTTGCTCACCATCTACACAAGTAATGGTATCTTGGTACATTCATCCTATTTTCTACTTGTGCAATTGGACTGCTCAAAGGCTAAAGTAAAGTAATCTTTGGTAGTTTGGAAAGATACCTAACAGAATGAGAAGCACTTGCAATTCATGGGAAACATACCTGTGAAGGTGTTGTAGGCTGACTATGTATCCTCACCTCAGCTTGCCTGGGGAGGTGTTAACCTTAAGCACTTCAGAATGTTCATGAATTTGAAGGCAGTGTCTTTGTGGAGTAATCAAGTAAAAGTAAGATCATTAGGTTGGGTCCTAATATAATATGGCTATGTCCTTATTGAGTAGGAGATGTGGACACAGACACATATACATACACACATGGGGGATCGGAGAGGGGACGCCACACACCTCATGTACACATCAACGGAAGAGGTCTTAATAGAAACTAATCCCACTGATACTACAACCCTGGATTTCCTGACTTCAGAAGAGAAAATTAATTTCTGTCTTAGAATTTTTTTTAAGACAGGGTCTCATGTAGCACAGGAGGGCCTTCAACTTATTAAGCAACTTAAGATGGCCTTGAACTCCTTAATCATCCTGCCTCTATCTTATGAATACTGAGATTAAAGGTATGAGACAACATGCTTGGCTTCTGTTGTTTACTACATCTAATTTCACTCCTTTATTTTGGATAGACTACACAAACTCATCCAGGAGAGAGGAATATGAATGGTCAAGGAGAATGTTCTGATATCAGTGCAGGTCTGACATTCTAAAGGGAGAGAAGAATGGGGACTTGAGTAAACAGCGTCTTGCTGAGTTGTTTCTCTGACAGGCTAACCAAGAGACAAAGAACAAAGTGTCACAGAGACACCATGATGGGCAGGAATGGCCTGACTCACTTGTAGGGTGTGGATTCCATGGTGTAGCAGGTGGAAGGCTTCGAGTCTTTATATTCCTTGTAGCTGGTTCTGTCCTGAAGAGCAATCTGAGCAGCATGCTTCCATGACAGCCACAGGAAGCATGTTTTGAAAATTCCTGGGGAAGCTGTCATTACAAGTAACCTTTCTGACACTATTGCTACCAATCCTACTACTTCTACTAAGCCCAATAAAAGGAGGAAAACTGAAAAAGAAACAGTAGTAGAGAGGAAAGACCCAATCATCCCTGTGATTAAATGTTTTACAAAGAAGGAATTTCATTGAGAGTTAAATGCTTCATAATAGGATGTGTATGCTTATTATACATCATTTTAGACATACTACCTTCTATGGATGTAGATACTAATTTTATTATGTTTTCATAAACTGAAAAACCAAGCTACACAAAGACTGAATAACTTGTCCCCAAATACAAAGGCAGTAGGAGAGTTGTGGTGCTAAGCCAATCTTGATGGATACAGTTACAATAGAATCTAGGACCCCAGTGTCTACAAGGGTAATAGAGAAAGGTGCTCTTTCATATAAAACTACAATATTGTATTAGTCATCCTTCTCTATAGGAACAGAATTTATAGAATGAATACATGCATGTGTATATATTCACTCTCCAATATTATATACTAATATAATAATACTAATAAATATAATATATATGTATTCACTCTATAATACTATAATATAAGATTAGAATGGCTTATAGGCTGTGGTCCAGCTAGTTCAACAAAGGCTGTCTACCAACAGAAGGTCAAGAATCCAGGAATTGTTCAATCCATGAGGCTGAATGTCTCAGCTAGTCTGTAGTATACACTGGAATCCTAAAGAAGTCAGCAATAATGCTATTGAAGGAATGAACTGGACTTGCTAGCTAGCAAGATGAGAGTAAGCAGGCAAAGAGAGAGTGGTGTGGTCCAGAATAAAGGAGTATTGTTCCACCTCAAAGATCTGGATTAGAAGTGGGTCTTTCCATTTTAAATGGTTTAATGAAAAAAAAACTCCCTTAGAGGTGTGCCCATCCATTTGCATTTTAGTTAATTCCAGATGTAGTTAAGTTGACAACCAGGAGTAGCCATCACAAATATGGGGAGTCCTCTCCATTTATAATACTTCCACAACTGGCCTACCACAATGTCTGCCATTAGATCTTTAGCTGTATGTTTTATAATGTGTGTATCTAATAATCTATAATGAATCCAGAGCCTTCAGTATCAGACTGGGACTAATAGTCACTGTAGAATGTCTGTCTTTAGGGTAAGCCATACAATTCTCCAACAGGGAAAGCAGAAAGAACAGATAAACGTGGAGCATGTATACCTATTGCTTTTGTAATATACTCAGTAAAGTTCACAGTCAGTAAAGGTCAATAAGTTCTTCTTGGATGATGAATATAATAGAAGACAAACCAAGGGAAAATGTGAAAGTTCATGAAGTTCAAAAGGTTAAGAAGCATTGCTGCGGTAGAAGTCAGATCAAAATCTGAAATTTCCCTATGGGATTTACAATCAGGACCCTGGACAACTGCCTTCCTTTGTGGCCCTGTAGTAATAGAGATCTCAACATTGTTTCAGCATGGAAGAGGTATTCTAGTTATTCTGGTTAGGAAAATGCATTCTGATTAATAACGAATTTAAACATATCCTCTGTATGGTTCACTAATTTTCAAACATTAAAGTAAGACAAAATAAGCTTCTCAAAATGATTTGTAGTATAAAATACAATTCTTCTTTGATGACTCAGTAGGCCCTTGAGGTCACCCTATGTTCTAAGGTCACACTATGAGAACTGCAAAGAAGATGTAGGAGGGAATTAACACATGCTGGGAATCACTTCCTGCAAGAAGCCGTACTGTGACCCCTATGTATCATCTTAGTAATATCTCAGAGGCATCCAGTGAGACAGCCATCCTTATTTTATACACATAACACTGAACTTTAGAGAGAAAAAATACAGACTCATAAGTTTACAATAAAGCAAGACACTGAATTCAGACTGGCTTGATTTTTCTTCCTTTGGGGGTAAATATTTGACTAATCATACTATAGATGGTAGTTAAACAAACAACTTTAACAATTTATTTTCATGGCAAGAAAACATCTAGAAATAAGCTACAGAATGATGGTAGGACAGCATTGCACTTCAGGGAAGACTTTGCCCAATGTTCCTTATGTCTTCCTGTTTCCTCATTCATAGTAATGCTTCCATCCACACAGTCACAGATGGATGCCTGAGCTTCCTGTGTGGGGCCTTTCTTACATTGTGAATCTTTCCTTCCCAAGATAGAAGGCAGAATCACTTTTTCCAGACTCTGGCAACTAAGTTGGGTAATTGATACAAGCTTCGTCAATCAGACTCACTAACTTAGGACTTCTATTCAGAAGGGAGTAATGCAAGGGAATAGGCAAAGGATGGAAGCCACTTTCTAATCCACATAAGAGAGAAACACTCAAGCCCCAGAGAGTACAGGGACAGCATCTCATGAGTGCCATCACACACATTTTCTGGGATACTGAATTTAATGGCCATGTCCAGCAACTGTGACAGCAAAACAGCACATTCCAGGAGAAACTATATTGTTTGGGTGTATTTTTCTAAGGAGCACAACCTCCAACTTGGCCTCTTCCACCAAAGAAGACAGTCTTATAATAAATTTATTTTCCACCAAAAGTAACTAGACAGTTATATCATTTCCAAATAGATACCACAGAGAATAATTATTTTAGAAGTAAAGCTAAAATTTGAAGACAGTAGCAATTTGCAATTTAATATACAAGGCAAAGTATATTTATTTTATTCATTTTTAGTTATGTGTGTTTATGTGTATGTGCACACATTTGTGAGTATAGGTGACCCTAGAGGGTGAAGTGTCAGGTCCCCTGGAGGTGACATCACAGCAATTTAGAGATACTCAGCATAGGTCCTGGAATCCAACTCAACTCTTCTGCAAGTGTAACATGTACTCTTAACTGATGACCCACCTCCTAAGGTACAGACAAAACAAAATAAGTATGAATTAAGGGATTACAACTAAGATGCTAACCAGAATGCACCAGCACGTGGTGGAGAATGTATAGGAAGATGGATCCTGGAGTGGCTGATTAGGAAGGGTTGAAGAAAAAATTTGGCTCTAGAAGAAACTTATTATTTGGTGATAGCCCACGTATAAGATTTGATATGCTGTCAGAGATCCAAGAAGATGGTGGACAGAGTTGGAGAAGACCATAGCTACAGACATGCCAGAGTTGTAATGGTAGATGGTGAATAGAAAGATCAAAGGGCCCAAGGGAGTACATATGCAAGAGTAGATAGCTTCTATAAGGCTGAAAACCCAATCATCTTGTGGCAGAATATAGAAAGCATGGGGGATGTTGTGTTTTATATTCCAGTGGGTTGGTCTACAGGCAAGACTGAACCAGCATAACTGAAGAGCTCCATGGTGACAGTATTAATATCGACCAGGAATAGGAGGAAGTACTTTACAGACTGGACTACCTAGCAGCAGGGAGATGACTGACAATAAGTTCAAGTGGTGCTGCTTAAACATTAGCATTAAAGCACAATTATATTACTGCTATTATGGTCCTAGAAGCAGGGGTGGGTAGCCTAAAGAGGCAGTTAGAATCTATTCAGAAATGCAGCATTACCAGAGAACAAGATAGAAAGTAATGAACAAATGCATTACTTAAATTAGGGGACTAGCAAGCTGTAGCCCCAAAGCCAAATCCAGCTCTCCATCTGTTTTTGTACAGCTCATAGAGCAAGACTTTCTTTTGTATTTGAAAGGCAATTGTGAAAAAATAAAGTTTTATTGGCACACAGCCATGCTTATTCATTTTCATATTATTCATGGTTGTTGCTGTGTTACAGTGGAAAAGCTGACTAGTTATGACAAAACCTTATTTCCCATAAAGCCTACAATTTTTTTCTGGCATATTATCAAGAAAGTTTACCACTACACAATCAAATGAATGTCAAAAAGACTCAAGAGATTTATTTTTATAATAACCAAACTATCTCTTGCCTGGCTTTAAAACCCAAAAGAGCTTTCATAAGAGTGTCCATTGATGAACAACCCAGATCTTTAGGAGGGTGGATGAGGCGATATGACAGTACGCAGATGTCCTTCTCACAAAAGGCATATATCCAGAATGTACAAAAAAACATGGAATTGGGAATATCCACCTGTTTTAGAACTATTGAACATGGGTCTGATATTGAGGAACCTGAATTGTTATCAGATGCCCCACTTTAGAGCTGGGAATGTAGAGTAGTCCAGACTATAAGTGGAATACTGGTCCAGATCTGGTTCACAGGATATCTGCTTGGTCTATAGACCCAACTAGTAGAAAATTTCCTAATCTCTGGCTTTGTAATAATTACACTTAGTAGTTGGAAGATATCCCACATTAATATCTTGAGACAAAAGCTGTCACAATAGAAAAAAAATCGCGAAAAAGACTCCAAACTGGCAAAGATAGTATGTCAAAAACAAAACAAAACAAAACCAAAAACAGTATGTCACTCCGTGGTAGAATGGGCATAACAAAAATTAACACAGGTTTTAAGATATAAAAATACAAAGATAGTATACAAGTAATTTTTTCTCATTTGATTAACAAACTCAAGTTTAACCTATCAAAATAGATGATAAAATGCTTGCTGCTCAAACATGAAGATCTGTGTTTAATGTTGATAGACATGTGACTAGTGGAGGCTCTGCTCATGGAGTTTCAAAGGGGAACAAAGACTCCAAAAAGAACTCAACAAAGACTGCTCTATCTACAGTTTAGCCAAGACTCTGGCTGCATTATGGCCATGTCCTGAAAATTTGAGTGCAGGTGAAATAAAAGTAGTGAACTGCCAGGTGGCAGTGGCACACGCCTTTAATATCATCACTCGGGAGGCAGAGCCAGGTGGATCTCTGTGAGTTCAAGGCCAGCCTGGTCTACAGAGCAAGATCCAGGCACCAAAACTACACAGAGAAACTCTATCTCGAAAAAAAAAAAGTAGTGAACTAATTTTTTGTTTACAGGGAAAATTTCAAGACCATCTAGTATTCAGACTATGGTATAATTACTACTCATTGCACCTATTCAGATCAGCAGTGAGATCAGAAAGACACATATGCATACATATGCAGTTGTAGACATATAGGGAACAAAGTATTTACAATCACTAAAGAAATTAGTGGCCAAAAAAATGTAACATTACATCCTTTACTGGGACAACAATATGATAGAAGGATCTTATATGTGTGTATGCAAGCATCACAGTGAAACCCACTATTATTTTAAAAAATTTACTTCTATTTTGAAGTTATGTATATGTGTGTGTGTTCAGCTGTGAATGCAAGTATCCACAGTGTCTAAAAGAAGGCACTAGATCCTCTGAAACTGGAGTTATAGGAAGTTGTGAGCCACCTAATGTGGGTGTTAGGAGCCAAACTCTGGTTTTCTGCAAAAGCAGTACATGATTTTAAATGCTGAGCCATCTCTCTAGCCCCGAAACCCATTTTTTTCAATGGATATAAAAATGAAAATGAAAGGGAATATGGGGGAAGGTAGGAAAGAGGATAGGAAAAGGGGTAACAGGTAGGAAGTGAAGGAAGAGAAGAGAAAGAAAGGGGGTAAGAAAGGAAATTATTTGCTGAGAAGCTACCAGTTGAACTCATTGAGAATCCAACTGTAGTCCACACAGTTTATCAGAGGTTTCCTAGGAGTTTCTCACTAAGGATAAACTCTACTAGGAATTCTAACATCAACTCAGCATTCTAGCAACTGGAAACAAGGGAAACTCAGCAAAACCAGGAACATATGTTCTTCCTCCTGGAGTCATCTTCCAGCCTCTATATTGGCAGAGGTTAACTTAATGTTAACTAAAAAAGGAGAAAAGTGTTTAATATCTTGTACATGGTACAAGTTCTAGAATCACATGCAAGGCAACAGTGAATCAGGAAGAATTCATCTCTTTAAATATTGAATTTCTCCATGTGTCTTTCCATGAATATGTGAACATCCCTGTTAAGAAATGTGTTTTCAGGGTTGGGGATTTAGCTCAGTGGTAGGACGCTTGCCTAGCAAGCACAAGGCCCTGGGTTCAGTCCTCAGCTCCGATTAGAAAAAAAAAAAAGGTATTAACAAAAATGTTTTTCATCTTACAAGACACAGCTGTCTCTTGTATAAGTTAAGAGGTCTAGTTTTGCACTCTAAATCACAGGACACAAATTCCTACAGTGTTACAACTGACTGTCTTTGTTACTTTTCTACTGCTGTGAATAGATGCCATGACCAAGGCAACTTATAAAAGGAAGAATTTAATTGGGGGCTTCCCTACAGTTTCAGAGGATGACTCCATGACCATCATGGTGGGAACGAATCATGGTAGCAGACAGGCAGGCATGACATTGTAGCTGTAGCTGAGAACTAACATCAAATCCACAAGCAAGGGCAGAGAGAGGGATTGCACCTGGCATGGGCTTTTGAAACCTCAAAGCTCACCCCCAGTACATCCTTCCTCCAACAAAGCCACATCTCCTGGTCCTTCCAAAACAGTTCTGCCAGCTGGAGACTAAGCATTCAAATATATGAACCTATGGGGCCATATTCATTCAAACTACCACAGTGACTATTTTACTTCCTCCTCAAATCCAGACTTCCACTAAATATTCAATTACCTAAACACAAATCTCAAAAATTTCTATATACAAGAGTAAAGGGGAAAAAGAGAAGGAAGTCATTAGCATAATCAAATAAGTGAAAAATATGTAAATAGTTCTCATTTCTTTAAATAAGCACAAAGTTGGTTTCAATTATCACCTCTTACTATTGTGCTTTCAATATTTCCCTTCCTCTCACCATTGACTTTTACCCAGTAGAGGGAGCAAATAAATCCTAATTGTAATTCTTTATGGTCCTGCCTTCCTTTGTTTCATAAAGGTTTACATTATTACCTTTATTGGGAGATTTGGCACAGCAAGAAACAACCTCCAAAGATGCACAGGCACACTCTTCAACCTCACTCCATAGAGGCACCATTTCTTCCTGATGATTAGTATCAGCTACTCCAACCTGTAGAGGAACCCTCTTTCCTGCTGTTGGCACAATTGTATAAGGAATTTCAAACATAGACGGCACCTTCTCTTTCAGTTCAGCAAAACTACTGCTGCATTCCCTAGTGACTCATGCTTCCTTGGGGCACCAGGACCTCTAAAACAGCAGAGCATTAACAGTGCCAAAGTGGGAAGACATAAAATGACAAGTGGGTGTTTAGGTATGAAAGCAAGAGAAGTCACTCCTATGGCCACCTAGAGACACACAAATGTATCTATGTATTCTGGCTATGGGAAAACAGAACTTTATAATGGAACATATAAACCAGAACTTCATCTTTCAGAGGACCATCTCCTAACTAATGTCTATGTCCTATGTCTTCACTGAAGTCATCTCATCTTTCTGTTAGACCAGTCACTACCAGAGGATGGAGTGTACGCTGACATTAATTTATTCTATACATATCTGTTCACTTCCTTTGTTATAAAGAGAGATTCCTTATTAGAAGAAATGCTGTGTGGAATGTCATAACAGTGAATAAGATATTCTCTGGGTTTATGGATGCTAGTTATGGCAGAGGCATTAATGGGCAGTAAAAGTACGTCCATATCTAGAATATAGGTCTGTTTTAGTGAGAACTCGTCTTTGCTTCCCCCTTGATGGAAGAGGCCCAATAATCAACCTGCCTCTTACTATCAGGTGGCCCTCCACAGAATGGTCCCAATCAGGCCTCAACACTGATGATGACCGCAGCCAAATTAGGCACTTAATGTTTTCCAAAACTGTGTCCCAAGAGCCTCTCTATCTATGTCACTGAGCTCATGTATAGATTTCATTCCTGCCACTCTGTTCATGGGCCCATTGGATAATCACATAGATGGCTGGAGACACATTCCAACTGAAATCTGAAGAGCGTGCTTCTTCTTCTTCCTTTTACTGAAAATAGTTTTTTTCCACATGATATATCCTAATTATAGTTTCCCTTTCCTCTACTCCTTTCAATTCCTCCCCACCTCCCAAACCATCAAGATCCATTCCCTTTCTATCTCTCATTAGAAAACAGAGTTCTAAGGGATAATAATATAATAATATGATGTATGATGTGATATGATATGATATGACAGAAACCAATACAGTGGAATTGGACAAAACAAATAAACAGAAGGAAAAGAGCCCAAGAGAAGGCTTAATAATTAGAGACTGTCTCATTCACATACTCAAGAGTCCCATAAAAACACTATCCTGGAAGCCATAATATATCCATAGAGGACCTTGTACAGGTCTATGCGGGCCTGTGCATACTGTCTCTGTCTCTGTGAGTTCATACGAGTTTTACTCAGTTGATATATAGGGCCTTGATCTCCTGGTATTCTCCAATCTCTCTGGCTCTTACAGCTTTCTGTCTCCTTTTCCTCAGGGTTCCCTGAGCCCTGAAGGGAGGGTTTTGATGGAGAAATCCCAATTAGGGCTGTATGTTCTAAGGCCTCTCACTCTCTATATAATTTCTGGCTGTGGGTCTTTATTTGTTCCTATCTGCTATAGAAGAAAGCTTCTTGATGATGACTGAGAAAAGTACTGATCTTCTTCCCTGGTCAGAGTGACCAGTGGGGGTCCCTGGGGATTCAAGAGCATGCTTCTTGTGTACATGTTTCATTATTAGAACTTCTTTGTTATAGATGGACTTTGAGGGACACAGAAGAAGCACAAATACTTTAAAAGTCTGTATCAAATCTGCAAGGTTATCTATATGCTTTTCCCACCATAATACTTTCTTATCAATATTCTAATTATGTTCCTTTCAGTACCTGGCCATCCTGCTGAACACTTCACAGATGGCTGTTAATTGATATTGAACCATACTTATAATCTATCTCTCATTGCAGACAAAGTAGAAAATCACTTGAGGTTTCAACTAACAGGAAGACAGTCCTTAAATACTATCCCCAGGGTCACCTTTCTGAGAATCTATAGTATTATAACTGTCTTCTTTGCAAGGGCAAAAGTGTGAGACCATGAGACCAACCTGTAATCCAGGTTTCCAGGCTTGTTTATTGCTCAGTCACCTGATCATGAAGCACCCACTACAAGTCTATTGGCATGGACAGTGGTTTAAAAGGGAACATACCAGAGTCATTACCGGAAGAGCTATGGCTGTCTGGTCCCTATTTAACTGTACCTTATGGACATGCCTAGGCTCTGCCTCTTATATAACCATCTACCTATGATGGTTAACCAATAAGTCTTACAACTAGTGAGACACATCCCAGTCATGGTGAACAGGTTGACCCACATGACTGTCTGATGACTGATGTCCCATAACACATTTAATCTCCACCAAGAACCAACAGTAAATTAGAAGTGGGAGTAAGCAACCAATGTCTAATTTAATTTAAGGTCCACTTTATCTATAGATCAGTGCCTTATTTAGATAGCATCAGAAAAGCTTCTTCCTGTAGCAGATAGGAACAAACACATAGACCTACACCCAGAAATCAGGCAGGAGTAGAGGAACCTTGGAAAAGATAGCTCTAACTAGGATGTCTCCATCAAATCTCTCCTGTCACAGCTCAGGGAACCTTGTGGAAGAGGAGGCAGAAAGAGTCTAGGAGCTAGAGGAGATGGAGGATACCAGGAGAACAAGACCCTCTAAATCAATTGAGCAAACCATATGAACTCACCACAGAAACTGAACCATCATGCATGGGTCTGCATTAGGTCTTCTGCATATATGTTATAGCTTGCAGTTAGTGTTTTTATGGGACTCATGAATGTGAGAATGAGTGGGTCTCTGATGATGCTTGTTCCTTCTCTTTAGGGCTCTTTTCCTTCTGTTGGTTTGCCTTGTCCAACTTGATGTGATGTTTTTCTTTTTATCTTATTATATTTTATTCTGTTACATTTTGTTGTTATCTCTTAGAAGCCTGTTTTTTTCTAACGAGTGACAGAAAGGGAATAGATCCAGGTGGGAGGGGAGGGGAGGTGGAGACGAACTGGGAGAAGTAGAGGGAGGGGAAATTGTAATCAGAATACATTGTATGAGAAAAAAATCCATTTTTAATAGAAGAGAGCAAAGAAATTATTTCTTAAGTATAATAAATACCCAAACAAGAAGGCATGTATTTTCTTTCTATGAATATATAACTATATATTCCCAAACCTGTGGAAGTCAGTTCTTGCCTTCAACTATGTAGGCCCTCGGGATCTAATTCAGGTTGTCAGACTTGGCAATGGGTTGGCTTTATCCACTGAGCCATCTTGTTTGCTTCTGAAAAAAAAATTTTTTTTGGCTCTACTCCCCAGTTGCAACTGGAAACCATACAGGTAGACTTGGTTCATGGAGAGAATATATATTGACTCAAGGGTCAAAAAATGTCTACCAGATAATGTGTTTCATTTCCAGGTGAGTGGCACATGATGAATCAAACTAACTTTCACCCATGCTTCAGATGGCTGAACCCCCAGAAACTCCACTGAATTAGGAGGCCTCTAAATTTTGTGAGTTTTATTCCTCATGCTTAGTTCGCACATTTTACCAAGGCATTGGCATACTTACTACTTACCATACACAAACAGCAGAATGTCATCAATATAGGAGGCCACTGTGCTATTGTGAGGATAATCAAGGTGATAAAGATCATTGTAGCCTACACTATGAAAGAGAAAGAATGATCAGTATATTCCTAAACACAACACAAAGATGTACTGTTGGCTTCACAAGAAAAAAAAAATACCACTTCTGTTGGGTCTTGAAAAATGGCATGGGGAAAATTACCCAAATCAATAATGGCATAGAAAATTCCAAGGGTCTGATGGAAGCAGATGCAGAGATCCATGGTCGGGTGCCAGGCTGAGCTCTAGGAGTCCAATAAATGAGAGAGAGGAGGGATTCTATGAGCAAGGGACATCAAGACTATGATGAGAAAAAGTACAGAGACAACTAGCCAAACTAGTGGAAATGCATGAACTATGGACAAATAGCTGAGGAGCCCCCATGGTACTGGACTAGACCCTCTGGATAAGTGAGATAGTTGTTTAGCTTGAACTGTATAGGGGGCCCCCAGGCAGTGGGATTGGGATCCATCCCTGGTGCATGAGCTAGCTTTTTGGAGCCTAGTGCCTATGATGGGACACCTTGTGCAGCCTTGGTGCAGGGAGGATGTACTTGGACCTACCTCAACTGAATGTACTAGGCTCTGCTGACTCCCCATGGGAGACCTTGCCTTGGAGGAGGTGGGAATGGTGGTGAGTTGTGGAGGAAGGCTGGGGGGAGCAGGGAGGGAGGAGAGAGGACAGGGGAATCTGTGGCTGGCATGTAAAATGAATAGAAAGTCTCTTAATAATAAAAAAAAAGTAAAAGAAAATTCCAAGGGTCATGCTGATTTTGCTCTTCCAGTGGAAGCTCTGTATCTTGGAGAACCACCACAACTGGAATCAGTACCTATTTTAATTTATGATAGTTCACAGGTTTTCTCCAAAATACACCTGATGTCCACCCACACCCAACAGGAGGTCAAAACGGAGACATAAATAGAGGAATCACATCCTTTACTCTACCCTTACAAATCTCTGATGGTGTCACCAGTCTCTATGGTTCTTCCTCAGATGTAGCATAGCTTAGGTGATGGTGGTGAGGAAGATGAGGAAGTGTCTCAGAATCTTCTGCTCAACCCTGCCTGCCCCAGTGGTTCTCATTTAATATTTCAAAGTGACATGAGGACATTCTATCCAGTATATCTTTCTAAATTATACAATTCAGGAAGCAGGGACACAATATAAAGTAAACCTAGGCATGAACTCTATCTACTATGATGGAGACATGAAATAAGACTACATCTATATTGATTGCCATCAGCCCCTTATTTGATGTCACTAGGAATTAGCATCAATTCAGAGTATATGTTAGTCCCTGGTAGATATTTGTGTTTCTTTCCACCCACAATATAATAACTCTACCTTGGCCATAGGTCCCTTAAAGAAGGCTTATTGTAGTCTTTCTTCAAGAAGACCCATACTTCCCTTTAGTCCCAGGGCTATGGATTTGTAGATTGGCCTAGATGTGGAAATGAGGCTGTAACTCACTACCATGGTGACACAAGCCATACTTTCTGCTGCCAGACATAGGGGAGTTCTGGTGTTATTATGTAGGTTAAACAACATTAGAGTAGGCTGCCCATAAATTTTGTTTCTAAAGATAAAATAACCATTGCCAACTGTCTCTGTGAGCTGCAACAACACTCTTACTACCAGCACGCCCTGATGCACTTCATAATGATAAGGCAGCACCACCTTTCTTTAGAAATTAAGTATTTCCATTGACCTCTTTTGCTCCATGACACCTTTACCCCCCCCATTCAAATTAAAGAGTGTGCCAGATTCCCCACATGCCAGATAAAGACTACAGGAAGAAGCATTTGAGCAATGAAAAGGAATCTCCCACAGCTCCTCTACCAGCAAAATTTTACTAGATATGAACTGGAAAAAGAGAAATTTATATAATGTAGTTCCAATAAGACAAGCAAGGTGATGAAGGGTGGGCAAGAATTCAGAGGCAATAAAGTGATAAGAGTAATGCTTACACGTTGCTTCAAACACTTTATCAAGTGACATGGAAGGCTGCTTTCTGTGAGGTCACAACTCATAAACAGTAGGTCCAGGATGTGGTGCAAACAGCCCCCAATGCATTGGACTTATTTCCCAGCAGTGTTAAGACTTTTTTTTTAACATTTGGATTGCAAAGACACTGCACAGAATTATGAAAAGCCCCAATGAGGAATTACAATGTCAACATTAGAGCTGTAGAGAAAGGCCATGCCATTTGCAGCAAAGAACTATATAACTCTGTGAAAGCTCCCCTCATGCTACTAGAACACAGTACAGACAGAAAATTTAATTATAGGACATCTAGAGGCCACTATTTTAGCTATCTTCTCTGTTGCTATGATAAAACACTGACAAAAACCAACTTGGGGAGGAAAGGATTTATTTGGCTTATACTTCCGTAATACTGTCCATCAGTGAAGGAAGCCAGGGCATAAATTTAAAACAGGAACTGGAGGCAAGAGCTGAGGCATCAGTCTTGGAGGAGTGCTGCTTACTGACTTGCATTCCATGGCTTACTTACTCTGCTTTTTTATGACACCCAGCACCACCAGCCTAGGGGTGGCACTGCCCACAGTGAGCTGAGTCCTCCCACATCAATCATCAATCAAGAAAATGCCCCACAGACTTGCCTGTAGGTCAATCTGATGGAGGCATTTTCTAAACTGAGGTTTCCTCTTGTCTCAATTGGACAAAAATCTAATTGAGCAGACCTTTTAGTGTCTCATATTGTCATCTACCCTTAGAGGAAAGCATCCTGGAAAGGTAAAGTTTGGAAAGTTGGGGACAGAAAGGTCTGAACAAGAAATAGATAGATGAGATGTTAGAGTAAGACCAGATTTTAAAAAAGGTCTCTGTTTCACATGTCAGCAGCCAAAACAAGAACACCAATAGCCAAAGAGATACTATCAACTAAATACGATGACTTCACAAGGTGACATCACCCAGACACCTGCCAACCCAGTTCTGGCACAGCAGAACCCTAAATGGAGTCGCTATGGTGACTTAGATAGAGATTAAACATGAGCCAAGTAACAAAAACAGCTACACTGTAAGGCTACCACTAATTCAAAGGCACAGTCACTCAGCAAAAGACCACACTCAACTTCCTTTTGAACCATCATTGAAGAGATGAGGGATTCCTCAGTAGAAAGATGACTGTGCAGAATACGGGATTCCAAGCAGGAATCCATCTCAAGGTGAACTGAGTCTTCTGGTGTAGACTTGTTTTTCCTTTCCACAGGGCCTCAACTCATAGAGCTAAAGAAAGACTAATAGAACATTTGGCCCACCAACAGCAGACTCATCGTAACTGCTTTAGACCATAGGAGAGAAGCAGCAGGCACACGATCATGTTCTTGTCACATCAATATTTTTTGAAGTTAATGGCCTGCTAGAGTGGCACACTGGCTCTCAGAAGGCACGCCTGAGGGAGCATTGTGGAGATGACATGCCAAAGATGGAAAATACATCTTGTCTCAGTCTGTTTGTGCAGCTGTGAGAAAAAATCTGAGACTGGGTAATTTAAAAGAAGCCCAAATGTCTTATAGCTCTGGAAGTTGAAAGCATCAGGACTGGTGTCTAGTGAGGACTGTGTCACTTGCTTTCCTGGCAGTGCCTCATTCTATGTCCTGACAGAAATGAAAGGGCAATATATTCCTTTCAACCTTGACCCCTTTCATGAGGGCTAAACCCATTTCAAATTAGCCTAGCAGCCTTCCACAAGTCTGGGCTCCCAGTCTATGAGTAGCACAGCCGACATTCAGGGACAATATACCCCCCTTACTTAATCCTCTCTGGAGATTTCCGGCAGACACACCGACAGGTGTACGTTATCAGTCAACTCTCAAGACGCTTCTCAAGCTGAACCAGTTGGCAATCAAGCTTAACCAATCAAACTAAGGTACATGACTTCCTTGAGGACATTGCTCTAGAAGCCAGATGATGGGATCAAGTACCCTTTCCCCAGTTTAGAACATTCTAAAGGTTTATCCCAGCTGTAAATTCATGCTTCTTGGAATGTGAATTACATTTAATAATTAAAAACATTTAAGTATAAAAAGTAAAAGAATGAGAAATATATTTAGGAAATAAATAAATAGAGGTACATTAATAACAAATTAAATTTTGCCCAAAAGTGTAAATACTGATAAAATCACTACTAACCTAAAAGAAGAGTTTTTAAAGTTTTCATAATAAAGCAGTAATAAATTCATGAGGAGTAGATATGTATACCTTGATCTAAATGCTACATAGTGTATACATATATGTCAAATATAATGATTCACGTATATATAGAATCAGTTAAAAACAAAAATGAAATAAGAAACACTATTGATAAAAGATGCTCAGCTCATTAAGTAGACATAATTATCAATTACTATGAATGCAATTAACTGATTGAAAAATGTATTAAGCAAAAGGGGTCAGAACTATGAAAGAAGTTGTCAAACCTCCTATAATAAGAGATTTTTCTCTTCAACTGGATGATTAAGCATACAAAAAATGAGATAGAAGATTTAAACAACATAATTAAAAAGCAAGCCTCAACAAGCCTCCGAGAGATTATCTTGCTACTGAAAATTCTTCGACTCTAATTCAAGTAAGTTATAATTCCAAATACTCTAAGAAACAGAAATTAAAAACAATATACATTTGAAACATTAAAATCACTTTAGAAAAGTTGAGAGCACATAATAAATCAAAATGGAAATTATTAATATTAAATAGAAAATATTAAAAACTGAATGATACACCAAATAGGATGAGATTCTGTAAGAAGAATATTTATAGAAATATATGTAACCAGCCTCAAATAGTTATTTTAGAAATAAAGCCTAATTGTAAATGAACTAGGCAGCCAGTTTAATTAAAAAAGCCAGGAATTCAAAATTAACCTAACATTAGAACTTTGATTAATTTAGTCAATTATATTAAACAATTAAAAGATAAGAATCATGTGACTCATCTTAATAGATGCATGAGAAGTAAAGGCTGACTAAAATTTAATATCTACCTATATTAAACACTAAAAATATTTTTAATGAAGATATTAAAAAGTTCACAATAAAGATTTTAGATGATGATAAAATGTAAAGATGTTCTATTTCTCAATGCGGTATTAGAGTATACCTTGTCTATTTGGGGGCTTGTCTTAGTCCATTCTTGTGGCTATAACAAAATGCATGAGACTGCATAATTTATTAAAACCAACCTTATTTCTCATAGTTCTGGAAATTATAATGTCTAATACCACAGCGCCAGCAGGTTTAATATCTCTGTTTTCTAGATGTCTTGAACACTGCATCCTTCAGAGGGAAGGTCAGAAGGTCTGAATACCATCACAAGAGTGTATCTCCCCTGGATTGGTCATTTGCCACAAGTTCTACCTCCAATATACTGCCACAAAGAGTCTAATCTGTGACATGAAAACTGGAAGAGAAACAGCCATGGATAACTGTTTAAATTACCTTTAAAATAACGGTTGGACTGCCATGAATGTACTCAGGGGGCTGAAGCTAGAGGATTTTGACTTCAAGGCATACATAGTACATTCAAGGCCAGCCTGGGCTATATACCAAGAGTCTGTCTCAAAAAATTACTGTAGAAGGTAGACAAAAGTACTAAGATGAGAAATGAAAAAACAAAACAATACTGTCCACTTCCTCCATCAAAAAAAAAGAATAACACTCAGAGAATGTGAAGATTATTTTAACTAGGAAGTAATGGGTTTTCTCCCAACCCTGGAATTAAAGAACAATTGCTTAAAATTCAAAAACCCTATACATTAATAATTTCATCTTGTTAACCTTTCCAAAGATGGTCATGCAATATTTATAGCCTGAAAAAGTCCATAGCCACATTCATCCTGAAGGCAAGTCACTGAAGGATGGAAAGTATATTTTCAAGGCCTGAAAACAACGTTTATTCTAAGAAAAATTCCATTTCTATTGTCTTCCTAGCTGTTTTCTGGGCACAGAGCTATGAATGGGGCCAAAGGCACTCCGGTTTTTGTAGTGGGGATAGAGCCTGGTACACAGGGCCTCGGGTGCCTGTTCTTTCCCTCTCTGTGCCTATGGAGCTCTTTGTTGTACAGCCTCTGGGAAGCAGATCTGGGAAGAAATGCTAGGATAGGTGTGATTCTAGGATTACACAGGAGCCAGAGAGGTCACAGAAAAAGAAAACTTTTTAAATGATGTCGAGGTTCTGATTTAACCCCCAGTAACCCCAGAGATTTCAGAGTGCTTAAACAGACTCATGGGTAAAGAAGTACCCATTCTGTGTGGTATAAATTCTCATGCAGAGGGCCACTACATTTTTTTTGCAGACATTTGTGATTTATTATTAGTTTTCTCCTGGGAGGTAAAAATTGACTATGAGTAGCATAAGAACACAAGCTGAAAGAAAAAAATGTATAATTTAGTTTTTTTATGTTGTTGTCTTCATGTCTTTTAGTCAATTCTAAATCATACTGTAGTCTGTATTGCTATAGAAGCTTAGATCTGGGGGGGGGGGAATGTAGTGGACACTTAAGAAATCTCAATTGCAACATTCATCCCAAAGTCTTTGCTTTATAGGCAAGAAAACCAATCACAAACCAGACAAGCTAAATAAACAGAAAGCTCTGTAGAAAGCTGCAGAAAATGTTCAATATGTCTTTCTCCAGTAGCCAGCATATGGGGAGCCTTGCTGTTAGGAACTGTGGACCTACTGAAGTACACTTTCTTTTCTTAGAAGCTAGAAGTCTCCATATTTCTGTTAAATTCATTGATCTTTTAAACACTAGCTCATTTTTTAACAAAACAAAATGCTACACAAGTTATACTGAAGATGTCTGTCGTCTATTTGTCAGAGATTGTGTCTATGCTACCATTTCATCATAGCTTCAGGATAAAATAGGTACAGGACCAGGACAAGGGTCTAGCTTCCTAGATTCTGATCCGGGGCTCTGGTCACATCTGATAACCATCCTGAAATGTGTCAGGTTTGAAAGTCATTATATTCTCTTTCTTGTAGTTTCTAAGTGAGATATGCCTCCCTTAACCATATATGTTAGGAAGGAAAATCTATAACTGAGACAGGAAGGGAAATGCTGATAAAAAAAAAGAAAGGGTGTAATGCTGCATTGAATTACAATTACCTAAGAAGTGTCTGACTTAATTTTCCATGTATTTAGAAATACAAAGCATATATTTCCAGAGAATGTTTTGTATTTACAGCATGTCTGTCTAGTTATACGGCTGCAATATAATTGTTTTCCTGCTGAGAATTATGGCCGTGAAGTTACTCTGGGTCCTATTACAGCTAATTATAGTCTTGTTCTGGAATTTAAGAGCTCCCCTGTAAAGCTCCCTCCTTTCCAGCAATACACAACAGACACAGAGAGCAAGCTTATTTTACACGTGACTCTAGCTCTCAGGTGCCTGATAGGAAATATGACAGTTGGATACATAGGGCTATGAATTGCCAGAAATGAGCCAGGATTGAATGAAATAATTCCAACTTCCAATTCTGTGAAAATGGAACACCATTCAACAGAAATAATATATATGCCTATATTTATATACATATGTAAGCTTTTTTTCTTACTATATCAAGAGAAGTTAAGTAGACGTGGATCCTCTAGAAAGAACAGAAGGCTGCAAATAGTCTCCCTATCTTCTTGAGCCCTTCCATGGCCTGAGCAAAGAGTAGATGTACACAAGTACAAAACCATCTCTCTTTAACTGATATATTTCCCTTGGGCTCAGAGTTGAAAGGTTTGGGCTTCTTCTGGCAGTGTCGCTTTCTCACCTCTGGGATGTCAGCAAATCATTCCACTCAGTTAAACTTTATTTTTCTCATCTATACAATGGAGAAATGGATGCCTGCCCTATGTTCATTCTCATTGCTGTGAGGGTCAAACTGGTTCATGAGATGGAATTGGATTAAGGGAGATGACCTCTTTCAGTTCCTACTCCGAGGGGAGCTGAGAGGCTCTACAGCACTTTTGAGGGTGAGGGATGAGGAATGAGACACCTAGCAGCCTTGGGCAACTCTCATTTATGCAAAGTACTGTGGATAGGCTCTAAGGGTTAACTGAGATGACCAACACAAAATGCTTAACTAAGTGTCTGCCTGACAGAGGGACTTACATCCCATATTGTATTGAATTACTGATTCAGCTTTTATTATCAGAGGGTTACCATATACGTGTGTGTATGAACGTGTGTGTGTGTGTGTGTGTGTGTGTGTGTGTGTATACAATATTGAATACATATATACATATACAGCACTGAATAAGATCAGCACCTCTATTTTTATGGTGGTGATATTGATTTTTTTTTACCCATAACTGAAAGATTTTGTTGAAAAAAATCAAACGGTGAATAAGAAGTCTCCTAAGTTCTAGAAACAAAAGAAAGAAGCTAAATTCAGAACTTCTGATCTTGAAAGCGTCTTTTTCGCCATCTTCCCCGGGGTGCATCAGAAGACAAATGAAGGGGATAAGGATGCTGGGAAGTTCTGCCTGGAAAAAGCCTAAGTGATGACAAAGACAGTTCTCTCTCCACGTTTCTAATCTACACTTGGTGTAAAACTACTTTTTCATTTTTATCAATGTCAGTTTATATGTGTGTGTTTTAAGTAAACTAACTATAAAACTTATGCATGGAAAAAAAAAGCTGTCCCTTGAATAGATCTCCCACTCCCCCAATTCCACAATTCCAGCTGTCATCAGGTAGTCACTTTTCAATCTCTTATGTGAGTTTTCTCTTATTTACTTTCCACGTTTTTAGAAGACATGTTCACCCTATTGTTTCTTGGAGAATTTCCCATTGCAACTGTTAGTTACTGATTGATTTTCTAGTAGGAAAGGGAATGATAAGGCCCCCTATTCCCTCCTTCTTACACCAATTGCTCCTGTCCCCATCCTTCCAAAAGGCCAGTCAGTGGCAGTGTTCTTGTGCCATGACCGTGGTCCTCTCTCCCCTCACAAAGTATGTACCACTCAACATTGGATAATAACACTTTGGCTTCATTACCAAAATTATCGTGTCAATATTAATCAACTTGTACAGAATACACTAACTCTACTTTTCACTGTAGTAATATTATATTACTGTGGTAATAATATAACATCAAATCTACCATTAGCATTTTAAGAATGTAATATATTATTGGTGTCTATAGATTTGGTGTTTAGAGAAGATCTTAAGGGCTTAGTCATCTTTCTGGCCTATAACACTATGCTTATTGTTAAGTAACTTCCTAGTCAGTCATCTCTGCAGTCACTAGCAACCATCATGCTACTCTTTGTGTCTATGACTTTTTTTTCATGTCTGAAAAATTTGTCTTCCTGTGACTGGCTGATGTCACTCAACATAATGTCATCAAGGTTCATCCATACTATTTCATATAGGAAATTTTTATAAAAGGAGGTGAAATCCATCTCATGGAATGTATATGTTACTTTTTAAAAACCCATTCATTTTTAACATAAATTTAGTATGTTTGTACACCCTGACTATTAT
>CABHPQ010134260.1:0-15850 GCA_902168405.1 Peromyscus aztecus
GCTGTTAACTACTCTGATAAAAATCCTTTTTAAGATGTACTTTTTGTTTTTTACATAGATGTTCATTTCCAGAACTCACTGTGCACATTGCTACAAGTAAATGAGAATTTTCCTTTCATTAATCTTGCCAGGAGAGAGGTGTGATTTAAGTCTTTCAAATTTAGACATGTGCTGAAAAACTGTTTTGGTTAAATAACAAAGTGAGAAAATGTTATTTCTCCCAAAAGATGGTTGTCTGAAATAACAGAAAAATATTATTATCCTCACAAAACAAAACTCGAGAACAAAAAAAAATAAGCATACAGTTTACAAGTCAATTGCAATTATAAACTTTATGATGGAGAGGTTGCAGTTGAAGCCTGACTTGCATTGCAGGGTTGGCATTACATTGCAATGCGTTATTTCAATTTAACTCATTTCTTGAGTACTGGTTAAGTTGCGTCTCTTCTATATTCTATAATGCTTCTTTTTCCTTTTTTCTATTATGTATGTATGCCTTATTTGTTGAATGCTAACAGTCATTACACATAGAGAGATGTTTGGGGAACCGGGTTAGCACTCATCTGTTCATCTGTGGTATAGCCCATAGCCCAGGCTACTTGAATTGTCAAGAGGGTTGTGATGGAAAAAGCAATCCTGCTAATGGATTAGACATTAGAAAACTCTGGATCAAAGGATTCTTTCATCATTAAAATGCCAGGGAATGAGTACTGTGGTTTCTTGTGGCAGGTGCCCAGGTTAATTTCTCAAGGATTTGCATTTTGGGAAAGATTGGCAAATTAGCTATTTGAAGCTGAATTTATCTCTAAATCACTGAAAGAAAAGAACAAACACCTGGCTGGGAAGGCCAAAAACGTGAAGTTGATGAATAGAGCTTGGTGAGACTTTATGCTCCTGGTTTTCTGCAAGCCTGATCTAAGTCAATGCCCGTCTGATCACCAGCAATTAGCGGCAGGCAGTGGAATTGCCTTGGGTACAGAGTGAGGACTTGTGGACACACACACACACACACACACACACACACACACACACACACATACACGCCTACATCTGTATCAAGTGCATGGTCTGAGCACTGGTCTACAGGCACGTAGAAAACTGGCCGACTATCTTCCATACTAAAATTCTTTGGGAGATGAGAATAAAATACCTAACTTTGTCTGCTGGACAACATGCTGGAGGGATCATTTCAGAATTCTTAAATCTCTTCTCACATTTCTGAAAATAGCAATCGAGAAAGAACTCCAGTTTGAGACACCAAGACTTACTTAGGGAAAATCAAGTTAAGAGGCTGAGAGACAGGGAGATGAATCTGCTTTCATAATTACTGTCTCTGGCAGGAGGAATTGGAAGCACCTCTCAACTGCATCCCAACTGGGAACCACTAATGCAAACAATTCCCTTGGAAGCAGCACTTTCCCCAGCAACAGGGAAAAGCAGCCATTCATCACCACAGCTGCCCATTTGTGATAATGGCAACCCAAGTAGGGTGGCCAGGTTTGGTAAATAAAAAAGCAGGATGCCCTAGGAAATCTGAATTTCAGATAAACATGAATAATTTTTAACAATAAATATGTATGGCCCATGCAAATGTTGAGGTTATCCCCATATCATTCAAAGGATGTGTTACATGGGGCATGCTCATTCTAAACTTTAACTATTGTTTATCATCATCTGAAATTCTAATTTATTATTTGTCTTGTGTTTTTATGGCAATCTTAAACCCAGTACTCCTCTTCCAGAGTTCCCTTCAGGAAGAAAGGAAGAAAGGAAGGGAGGAAGGAAGGAAGGAAGGAAGGAAGGAAGGAAGGAAGGAAGGAAGGAAGGAAGGAAGGAGGAAGGGAAGGAGGGAGGAAGGGAGGGAAGAAGGAAGGAAAGAAGGAAGGAAGGAAGATCTCTTTATCTAATAAGAACACACTAACTACACATGAAATCTAGGTTACTATAATAGAAAGTATTATTTTATCAACAAATATCAAATTGTAGACTCTAGGGGGAAAATGATCCCTGTGCTTCATATTGCCATTGGAAACGGTTTTAAAATAGACATCTGTGTTTTGACAATCCAGGCTTTGTAGATACACACAAAGAAAATGGTAATCCCCTCCGACTCATTGTCTTCCCAGCCTGTTGGCCTCAAAGTGATCAACATTCACAGTAGATGCAGGTACACTTGTCTCTGCTATGATCATGCATTTATGTAATCATTCACACTCCCTTTTAATTTTTTATTAAGTTGGTTCTTTTGAATTGAATCCATGTATATAAAATATTCTGGTTCTTCTCTCCCCACACCCTCTCTAACCTCTCTGCACTCCTGTTAACCCCCGGTTCTTTCCTCCCAGGAACTCTCACAGATCGATGACTTTGGGGTTTATTGGGTCAGTGGTTTATTCTAACCAGGACCCTCCTTTTTCTATTGGAGTAGGGCTACCTATTGGAGCGTGGTGAGGTCAGCAGTGCGTACTCAACTGATGGAAACAGACCCTCTGTTCCCTGAGTCTGTCTGTTCGCAACAGTTCAGCTGGGAGGAAGTAGGACCCCTGAGTCTCCTCTCATCCACGTGTGGCTGTGAGTGGGCCCATTCTTGTGCAGATTCAGTGACGTCGCCCAGGGATATTGAGAATTTGTGAGAATTTTGCAGCTTTTCTCCCTATCTTTCACCTACTATGGCAGAGCTTAATTCTATTGTTAAGAGAGGTTGATATGATGTTGAACTACCTTGTGCCCCCTAAGGATCCTATGCCCATCAAGGTTTATAATCCTTCAATTTCTACCTTCCAATACAACTATCACTAGTCACATGTGGTTTCTAAGCACTCAACATCTGTCTTATCCAAGTGGAGATGTGCCATCGTATGTCACCACACTTGAATATGAAGATTTAGTTTACACAGTGGCAGCCTTGAGAATTATGGAATAGAAGCAAGAATGACCATCTAAGTTACAGAGGAAGTTGATAGGGTACAGCTTTTGAAGGGACTTGTTCCCTATCCACTAGACTCAAGTTCTGGTGAACACCCCCCCCCCCCCCCCCCACACACACACTTCCCTGGACCCTTCTCTTTCCCCTTGGAATGTACATTTGTCTACATAAATTATATCCCTCTCCCATCAATTCACTCACTCAATCTATACTCTTATGGGTCACAAAACATTTACCGAACTGGTAACTTGTTCCGCAGAAGGCCCTAAAGCATAAGAATACTCCAGCCTGGCTGCCACACTCGAGAAATCTGATCGGATTTTTTAGGTTGAACCTTATAAATTGGTATCAGATCACGTGTGGCTTCCAAACTGGCTGGCCCTATATGGTTTGACAGCATTTTTCACGTACACAAACACACTTTGAGATCCAGAGCAATAATACTGTTGAGTGTACCATTTTAGAACCAGACTTATTATTTTTGAGCTCTGAAAATTTGTTGAGACAGGGTTTCACTGTTGCTTAGGCTGATATTGAACTCCTGAGTTCCAGTGATTCCCCTGCCTCAGACGCGGCAGGAGTCTTGGCTTCCTTTTGAAAGCCTAAGTGAGTTTTAACTTAATTCTCTGAACCTCATTCTGCCCATATGTAAATGAAGGAAATTCATAATTCATGGAGTTGCGAGGATCCAAAGTTTAATCTTCACCTAGAATTTCAATACATTGTCCAGCACACACGAAGTGTGCAATATGATTTTGAAGTATCATCCTTGTCTCTATAAAAGTCTGTGAATACATATCCCCATTGGCAAAACAGCAAAACTGAATCTGTCAAACAAGAAAAAAAATAGATAAACAACCCTTTTTTAAATTAAAGCAAGTGGCCGGGAACTTTATTGTCTGTTTCGGAGAGAAAAGCCGAATGGCAGGGAGGAGAAACTCAGTTCGAGGGCAGGACAGCGGCAACAGATGGGCCCCATGGCTCCCTTCACACGGGGGCAGGGGTTTGGAGCCTCGAGGTTGTCTGTTTATTCTGAACCAGAGCCAAAGTCTGAGTGCCCTTGCGAAGAGCCCGTGTTGAGTTTCATGTTTATGCAGGGAGGGCCTGAAGGGCAGCACCGCCACAGGACTGATGGACAGAGAGATAGACTTGCCTAGATTTATGGCCCAGCAGCTGAGCGGCGCCCGCTCTCTGGTGGGGGCGCACCATGGATTTAACACAGCCCACTGGAATCCGGAGCCAGACGTCGAAGAAACCATTGGTATTATTAGCGATCTCCTGGCAGGAAGACCGCCGTGGTTCCCGACTGTGCCAAGGTGGCTAAGCTTCTTGGGTACTGCTTTCAGAGAAGCGCCCTGACTTTGTTCCTACACAAGAACCATAGCCTGCCTCTAGAACAGTGCCTCTGACGCCAAGGTCAGCCTTGTAGGCCACACCTCCAAGCCAGGAGCCCGTTTACAAGTAACGAATAAAGTGGAGAAAAACCAGAAATGTTGAACTGGATTGGCTGGTTGACCCAAAGAATTGTACTTAGAGGTGCTAAAAGGACGCACAAGGTCGAAAATCAGAGTCTTGGCTACAGAGCCGGGTGGAATCAATTCTCACCTTTGGTGCTGAATAGTTGTATGATGCCTTTGCTGCTCCGGGACCTCAGTTTCACTATCTGAGAAGTTTCACCCAAAGTCTGCCTTATGGGTGGTTGTGAGGTTAAAAGGCAACTGTGAATGTGCCCGGTGCACCTGACTTCACTTGTCTGTTCTCTGTATGCAGAAGGTCACTCCAGGAAAAGCCATCATTTGGGCACATGCAGTCACCCAGCCAGTGAAAGCCGGCCTGCTTCTCCACCTCTCCACGCCCACCTTTGGTCCTGTCTTGGCTTTTTCCCAGAAGGCCTCAGGCTTCCAGGCTGGCTGCCAAGGCCCGAGGATGCTGCAATTGGCTTTCAGGGACTCCACCCCCATCACTCTCCCTCCTCCGTGTGGTGGCCCTGTTCCCGGCCCCACCCTAGAAGATAAGGTCTGTGGTGGCCCCAGCCTGCTGGACCAGCACTTGTAGTAGGATTCGTCTCAAACCACCATCAGCAATCTGTGTTTACTTGTGGTACGCAGGGGAGTCAAGGGCTATGAAAAGAGCTAGGTTCCAGAACTCTCCATGATCCCTTTTGGATTGTCAATCAAGCCCTGTACTTGGAAGGAGACCTGGATTCTCTCTCTCCAGTGTTTCACAAAGGGAGCCACTCACTAGTTATAATGCGATCATTCAGTGTAGTCTTGGACCTTACCAAAGATGAGACGTTTTTGAGAAAAAAAAAATTAGAGATTTAGAATACCAAATCTTTTTTTCTCAAGAAATTTTTTTTATTCATTTTATACACCAATCAAAGATCCCCCTCTTCCCTCCTCCCACCCCCCCCAGCCTCCCCTTCCAACCCATCCCCTACTCCCTCCCACAAGAAGGCAAGGTCTCCCACGTGGAGGCACATTTAGTAGAGGCAAGTCCAAGGCCTTCTCCCTGCCTCAAGGCTGCACCAGGCATCCCATCATAGGTAGTGGGCTCCACAAAGCCCTCTCATGCACCAGGGATGGATTCTGATCCTATAGCCAGGGGGCCTCCCAAGCAGATCAAGCTACACAACTGTCTCACCATGCAAAGGGCCTAGTCCAGTCCCACGTAGACTCCACAGCCACTGATCCAGTTTTCATGAGTTCCCTCTAGTTTGGTTTGGTTGTCCCTGCAGGTTTCCCATCATGATCTTGATGCACTTGCTCATAGAATCCCTCCTCTCTCTCTTTGACTGGACTCCTGGAGCTCTGTCTAGTGATTGGTTGTGGATCTCTGCATTTCAGTTCAGGCACCCTCTCCACTATTGCTAGTAGCCCAGGCTGGGGTCATCCTTGGGGATTCCTGCCAAATTCCCTAGCACCGGGTTTTTCTCTATCCCCATGATGTCTCTCTCTATCATGGTATCTCTTTCATTGCATTCCCCTCCCTCCCTGTTTCAGTTCAACCATCCCATTCCCTTATGCTCTCATCCCCTATCTGCTACCCTCCATTGCCCACCCCTCATCCTAAGCAAAGGGTAATCAGGCAACAACCCACAACTCCAGAGAAGCTAACTAAGAGGGAAGACCCAAAGAGGGACGCATGGACCACCCTGGGAAGGGGAAATAGATGAAATCTCCAGGAGTAAACTGAGAATACCAAATCTTATGAATTTTTTATTTTACAGTTCGATATTTCAAGTTTTATATACATCTGTATAAAGGAGCACAGATGGTAAGAAAGAATTCCCCTTGGCCAAGGGCTCCTGCTCTGCTTACCTATGCCGGCAGCATCTTGGGGCACAAGAACTAAGTTGCCCTTTCAGAGTGTTCATTACAACTGGAAGAGGCTGGAGCTGGCTCGCACCAGCTCAGAAGAGCCCATTATTCACATCCCCTTCCAGCTCCACAGTCAGTGACTTCCTGTCGCACTTGAAATCGGGGCTGTGGGACTTCTTCAACCACAGAACTCAGTGGTCAGTAGCTGGTGGGTAGAACCAGTGGCACTTATCACCTTCTCTGTGGGAAGCGATTTTTAAACACCCACGATCCATGGCTTACGTTCCTCCTAACATATGAGAAGGAGACGTCAGTGATTTTTCTGACCAGCTCCGCGTTTAATCAAGCAAGAAAACTCCATTTACGAGTCTACAACTCTGTAGGCTTCCTTTTGGAAACACGTATGTTTGACAACTACCCAGGCCCACCACATCTCTCCCCTTTCTGTTAGTGGGTCTGTTGTCTGCATCTTTAAGGTATTCCCCCGGAGGGACAGACATCTAGGTGGCTGATACATAAACCTCAGCACTTCCTGGAAAGAAACCTGTGCTCTAATCTGTGTGGACAGCGAGGCAGGCCCCCAACAGCCTCCCTGACCCCCTTGGACTGCAGACATTTCCTGACTGTCCCTGTCATCTAGCTTCCCCTAACCTGTGACCTTCTCCACCTGTCATATTTGCGGATGACTGCAGACAGCCCCTGGGACAGACGAAATATCCGATTTTAAGGCCACAAGGCCAAAGACCAAAGCAAGAGCCCGTCTTTTCCCTGACAACAGTCTCTCCTTTCTTCTTTGGGCACACTGGGTCAAGTGACGCCCACCTCCCTTCTGACTCAGATAGCTGGCTTTTTTTTTTTTCTTTCTCATACAGCACGCCTTTCTTCAGCCCAGCCATACAGCAGATTCCATTTTCAGCTGAAGAAGAGGGGGGAGCGGCCAATACGAAAGGAATCTTAAAAAAAAAAAACAAAAACAAAAAAAAAAAACCTCCACCTGACCCCTGTCTGAACAAATAATGAATCTCCAGAAAAAGCAGCTTGCTGATGGGTCCAGGCTGTGCCTGTGGATTTATGAGGTGACATCAGTTTGAAGACGAGGTGCAGGGCCTGAGCTGTGGGTGACACACTCCTGGATTGTTTTAACGGGCCAGCTCCTGAAGGACACCAAATCCCTCCCCCAGCTGAGTGTTATTAAAGTGGCAAAGATGGAGAGGAACGCTTTCCCAGATAAATCAGCTTACTGGCTCTGGGCTCGCTTCCCATTACCCCGCCTACTGGAAAGCACTCCCCGGGGGAAGGAAATGAAGGGCTGGAGAAGTACTTGCAGGTACATGCTTAATGCCTTAAACTCTGGTTTTGTGTTAACAGCGATTCATGGGCTGGGCTTTAAAGAAATAGATGGATTCCCAATCTGACCAATTTAAATAATCCCCGGGAGAGGACTGAAGGGAGGATTTATGTCCTTAGTAACTAAAAGGCACAGCAGAGCTTAGCCTGGAGGCTGGGTTTCTGTGCTCAGTGTCACAGAACCATTCCGGGAGAAGATCCACGTAAACCCTGGTGTAAAGAAGTTACTGGAAGAGGGAGGAAGCAGAGAGAAGTGGATGAGAGCAAGAAAGGAGGGTGGCGAAGCGTCTGTCCTGGAGACAAGGGTAGATGGGAAAACGAGGCATGGAATCAGAAATTGTAGTCTTACTTTACACTTGAACATGTGTGACGTATCTGTCGGGCTGTGTGCATACAGCCTATGGGCGTGTGATTATCATACCTAAACATGTGTGTCTCTCTGAGAGGCTGTGTGTGTACTTGGCTTTCCTCCAGAAAATCCAAAGGCAGCGTATAAGAGATACGCTTATATTTAGCATCACACAAACATGTATTCAGTAAGGAGAAAACAGGCCTCGGAGGCCAAGTGTGGGAATAAAATCATAACCCACTGTGACCGAGCAGTGTTTGAGAGTGGTGACAGCCTAGGAGTCCTTTCAGGGAAAGTGAGGGAATTAGGTTTTCTGAAGAGAACTTGTCTCTTGAGAAAGGAGAAAAAATAAAGGGTGTAGTAGGCAAGCCTAGATCATCTATCTATATGCCTTCTGGGTAAGTCAGAGAGAGGCACAGTCAATCATGCCCCAAACCAAGGAAATGTTCTGACAGCCATACTTGCAGCCCTCCTGTCTATATAATAATAAGCTATTCAGAAGTTCCCAGAGTGTGAGAACAGCAAGGGAAGGTGTCCATGCATAGCATGAACAAAATGTGTTGGGATAGAGAATGTACTAGAATCAGGACAATGCTTTGTCTGGTGAAATATAAATAGAAGCCATTCATTCATGTATGTGTTTGAAGACTAAAATAATGAGCCAAATAATGACATCATCAAAAAGTCAAGCCTCTTGTACAGGGTTTAGCAGTACCTGGGATGTGTTGAAGGGAAATCTAGCTACGTGCATCATTTTTCAGAGGCATATTTTCCATATCAAAACTCTAGTACCTGATTGAGAGGCTTGCTCTCTGTGAAGAAGCCATGTTTGATAAATTAATTTTAGAGCATGCATTATTCTACATACCTCCTTTGGTACTTAATAAAATACTTGAAAGTTGTTATCTTAGAAAATTTCAAGAGTGCAGTCAGTCCATTGCTACTAACTGTGCACACCATCTTACACTGTGGAATTCTTGAATGTCTTCATCCTTTCCAAAAGGATGTCTCCCTTGACCAGCATCTCCTCAGCCCCAGAACTCCACCACACCTTCTCGTCCATCTCCTGATTCCTCACCTTGTCCTCTCCTTCTATGAGATCTTTTGAAAATCTCACAGACAGATGAGGTCACACTGTGCTCGTTTCTTTGCTGAGCCTATTCACCCAGGTCATCACAATGTCAGGATTCCTTGTCGGAAGGAGAGTACTTTTCCGAGATATATCATCTTCATTCATCTATCTGTTGACCAACACTTACACTAACACTATACAGTACAGATGTGAATGATTCTGCAATAAGCATTGAGCATGAGAGTGCAAATGTGTTTGTGTACACACTAGTTTTATTTCCCTTAGAAACATACCTGTACATGGGATCGTGGGATCATGGGTTTTTACGTTTTCAAGTATACTACATATTTTCTCCTACAGTGACTATACTAATGTACATTCCTACACATATTCTTTTGAACAAGACTTGCTCTATGCTAAAGTGAATGAGCATTCACTTGATGGTCAGATTTCAGGGAACATGTTGCTGCTGCAGAAGGGATACAATGCCCCATCCAGTCCGAATGATAAACCTTTACCAGACCAGAACACTGAGGTAGGGCTTAGCTGGAGCAGACATGACCCAGGAGAAACAAGGTTGCCCAGTGCATAAAAATCACCTGGGGCTCCGAATCACATGCTCGGCTCTGCCTTTCCCTTCAGTTTAAATTTTGATGGACTTTGTTGGTCATGTACCTGGAAGGGCAAGCTCCTGGAAGCCTAAACAAAAGGAGGGTCGGTACTAGAGATATAAAAGCAGACTGCGTATAGTATAGTAAAGAGCATTTGCAGGCATGGGCAGGGTAAATGGAGACCGTGGCTCTCTGCAAGCCCTGATAAAATTACTTTCTGGCTGAAGGGTCTTACAAACCCCGTCTTGAGTCTAAGCAGTGCTATTTCGCAGTGCTATTTCGTGACTCCACCTTAAGCATTTTCTCTCTGAAAAATCAGTGACCCAAAAAAGCATTTGGTGATGAGAGGGGGTGGGGTCCCTGAGCTAATCTTGGAGATGGAGGCAGACATGGGGCAGCTCTGGATCAGGCTGGGGAGCCGAGGGGAGGCATGGCTGCTCTGTTTGGAGAGGGCTGTCATCAGTTGGCACGGTCCAAGCACTCAAGTCTTCTGTCAATAAGCACTTTATGGGGGAGATAAATGGATTTGGAGTTGAGGGTGGGAGGAGGGTGTCTGGGAAAGAATACAGACATTATCTGAACCCTTCTCCCAAGCTGCTTCACCAGAGTGCTCAAGGACACAGACCATGCACTGAGGAGAGAAGGATGATGAGAAGGAGGCTAGACTCTGCCTCTTTCAGAAAACAAGCCACAGCATTCTGGTCGAACATTAATAGGCTATGGTGATATTTTATTTGTACTGAAATGTGATCTTATTTGTATGTTAATAAATAAAGTTGCCTGGGGGTCAGAGCTAATAGCAAGCCATAGCAGAAGCCGGGCGGTGGTACACACCTTTAATCCCAATCACATGACAGACAGATCTCTGTGTGTTCAAGGATACAGCCAACATGGAGACACACACCTTTAATCTCAATACCAACCATAGAAGACCTGGAGGTCTGTATAGACAGGCAGTGACGATTAGGTCCTGTGGTTGGGTTTACAACCAATGAGAAGGCAGAACAGAAAGTCAATAAAAAGACAGATACACAGGAAGTAGGTCTCTTTCTGAGGGGAAGGACAACAGCGAAGGGTAAGAAAGGGTTTTTAGTCTCAGCTCTTAGCTACTGCTCTGACCTCTTGGGCTTTTAACTCTGCATTTGGCTCTGTGTTTCTTATTTAATAAGACCGTCACATCTACAATAGGCAATCTTGGAGTATCAGGTCCTTGAAAAGCTAGACTCCACACCCACAACTTAAAGGCTGTTTTTAGTCCCTCATCTGATTATAAACTCTTTGAGGACCCATTACAGTGCCCAAAAGTTTTTAGGCTCAAATCCCAACTCCACCAATTAGCCGCATATGAGGCCACAGACAAATCACTTTTCATTCCATATCCCCTCCTCTGCCCGTGTCTGAAAAAATGGAGATTATTAGTCAGGTAGTAAATGAGATAATATACATTTAATCTGGTGCCTGAAACATTCAGGCATGCAGGAAATTTGAAGAATTGTGACAGATACTGTTGGTAGCCCACCCACATCTCCATCCTCAGAGCTGCTTATGGAAAACATTTGTAACTGCACAGCCACAAGAATATGCTGAGTTCTCAGAGGCCAGAGCAGAAGTGTCTGAGACGTTATCTCCCAAGAAGCCATTCTCAGCCAGTGACAGATGGACAGTTAATGGACGGATACCCCTTGTCTGCAATAACTCTGAAGCACATTCCATACTATGGCCAGTGTATACTCTTTTGTCTCCCGGAGTCCTACAACAACTCAACACTAGCTGCCCCCCAGTAACAGGCATCCTGGACCCCCTTTAACAGCTCGCCTGCCTTTATTGACTTACTCTTATTCTCCTGAGTGTGTTTCCAGAGATCACTTCCCAAAGACACTACTTGTACTCGGCTTCTTGTGTCAGAGACCAGATGAATCTAAACCTACGACATGGCTCGTTAGCAGTGGCTTCTTTTCCTGAACCCACCAACATGCTTTATTTCTGTCCGTCTTCTGGTAGTCAGTGTTTACCCCAATAATGCTTCCAAGTCCACAGAAAAACTCAAACCAGAATCCAGATGCCACCAGGGCCTGCACAGGCCCCAGTGCAGAGAGGTTATTTAGTCTACGCTGGAAAAAGAAGGAAGAGTTCAAAGAGTCACTCAGTGAATTATAAAAATAGAGCGAAGACTACTATTGATTGGTCACCAGACACGCCCTTGCCCCTGGGGACAGATCTACTTCCTACACCTGAAACCACTCCAGATTCACTCCCCTTGACCCCAGGACTCCACACCTCCTTCCAGTCGCCTTCCCGGAGGCCTTTGCCATTACCTCATCGCCATCTTCTCCGGTCAAGTTCTTAGGTAACCCTCTTCTATTTTCCAAATATGGAAAACATTTCACAGAGATTACGTTTTGGGTGTGCCACTTCCTCAAGACCTAGAGGTCCTCACCTGAATCGTATTAGCACATTCTTCAGATTACCCTGTGTGTGTGTATATGGGGGGGGGGTGTCATTGGATGCCTGATGTAGTCATAGGGTGTGGTTTCTTGGAACAGCCAGTCAGGGAAATCTCTCTCCCCACACTTCTGCCCTGACCTTTTGCTGAACTCTACCTCTGGGATCTTGAGGTCTGACTTAAGGGGAAGATAAATTCTAGAGTCAGAGAACTGTGAACTAGTGTGCACTAGAGCCGTGGGACCAACAGCAGGCAATGGTGACGCTGTTGGGTAACACTCGTGATCACTCCCTTGAGAACAGCTGGTGTCTTTGGTGTTCGAAGTGCCTGTCCTTCCTTGGGAGAGATTCTCAAAGTTTGACCCATGAACCTCCTGTATTAAAACATCTATCTCTCTCTTGTCTCTGTTACTCTCTCTCTCTCTTCTCTCTGTCTCTGAGTCTGTCTCTGTTTCTGTCTCTGTCTCTGTTACTCTCTGTCTCCGAGTCTGTCTCTGTTTCTGTCTCTGTCTCTCTCTCTCTGTGTTGATGTACAGGTCTATGAGTCCATGTGGAAGCTGGAAAATCTTGGGAATATTTCCTCAGGTTCTCTATCCACCTTTTTCTTTTTTTTTTCCAGCCTTTTGCTGGCCTGGAACTTGCCCAGGGATCCTCTTGTTTCTCCTTCCCCAGCACTGAGATTACAAGTACATTCCACAACGCCCAGCTCGCTTGCTTTCTTTCTTTATTTAATTATCTATCCATTTATTTATTGTCAGTCCTGAGGATTGAACTCTGGTCTCCATGCTTCAAAGGCAAGCACTGCCTCAACTAAGCCATTTTCCCCAAGCCTTAAAAGGGCTCCAGATACTGCCTGAAATGTAGACTTCTAGCCCAGCTCAAGCACATGAAGTCAGAACTGACTGTGGCGATATCTCAGTCTACTTTAACAAGCTCTCTGGGTGACAAGGTGACAAATGATCACGTTGGTGGCACCATGTGCAGGAAGCCCTGGAGTCCTGGGACAGCTGATTGCCCTGTGGATGCACCTTATGCACAGTAAACTTTACAGCATTCTCCTCAACAGTATGGCACCCTGACACACACAACTTTTGCTTGAAAGAGTCTCTGAGCCTCTGAGATAACTTGAAGCCAGAGCACCTCTAGGTGGGAAGCTTCCTCAGATATAATCTTAGTGTGTCTTCTGTGGGCCTTAGTGTTGGGGGAAGCCACACTGTCTTGTGACTTGACTTTTTCGTTCTTTTGAAACTTAATGTGCAAGTTCAACTTGGTCCTGCCTTCATACTCCACAATTTCATCTACAAGGCCTTGCCCTGGATTTAGATGGTAATTTGTTCTCAATTCCTCCACATGGTACACCCAGAAGACAAACATTACAGGGTGATCATTATATACTCTTGAATTGATTTGTATCCTTGCAAAGTAAATAGCATGTTGCCCTGTGTATTGTAATTTCAGCAAATTGTATTTGTCTGTAGAGCTCATCCAACCCTTACTCTGCTGTTGAGTATTGCATTTAATGCTGTGTGGTCCTTAATTTTGTTGTTGTTTGTGGTAGGCAGATCAAAGATGGCTCCCAGTGATGGCAGACTCTTAGTCTTCACGTCCTTGTGCAGGTACTGATCATGGGCTAGACCTAATGACTTGCTCCTGGTGGATGAAATGATAGTGCTGCTGCTTTGTGATGAGGTGTTGTTTTTGATTAGACCCCCAAACTGTGACTTTCTCTTTTGCTCTCTCATGTGCTGACTCTCATGGAAGCCAGCTGAGTGTCTGCAAGTTGCCTTATGGGAAACCTAGTATCAAGGACCAGAGAAAGGCTGCCAGGCAACAGCCAGCAAGGAACTGAGGCCTTCTACCCTGGATCAGAAAGGAACTGAATCATGCCAACAGTGTTGTGGCTGAATTTGGAAACAAATCCTCCCCTAGCCCAGTTGAGATTTGAGATAAGCGTAGCTCTTGCCAAAGCTTGATTACAGTGTTATAGAAGACCTTGAGCCGAGGAGTCAGCTAAATCATACTGGTTGATAAAATAAGTGTTTGTTGAATTGAGAGGTGAATTTGATGTACTTGGTTGCACAGTCCAAGATAACAAATATGCTTTTAATCATTGTATCACCCCCCGGGTGTACCTCTACCACATTTCCCTTGCTTACCTCCTATAAAACATCTAACTCCTACTACCACAAATGCTGTGAACAACACCTTGAGTTAAAACCCACTTCTGGGTCTATGTGGACAGTTCCTTGGTATATGTATGCTCAGTCAACTGCTGGGGAAACTGGGGAAGCACTCGAAATCCAGGTGCTGAAGAAACTATGAGTCTTGCAACTTTTAAAAGCAGGCAGTTTCCCCAGAGACATTCTTTAAAGATGGACAGTCTCTGAAGGGAAGGAAAGGCTATCTGATATATGGGTGTTTTCCATGGTAGCTTAAGGAATACTAAGGCTAATCAATAAGATTATTTGAAGGTTTGGTGTCTTGTCTTTAGAAAACACTCCAGTTTTTTATTCTTCTTACCCAAGCTTCAGGCATGAGAATTTTGGAGCCTGGGGAGGCAAGCCTTTTCGAAGCTGAGTGAACACATCCATAACTATTTGAATAATGTCTCTCTGTTTGGATTTAGTAGATGGCCTCAAGTTCCTGGGAATGAACGTGTGCAGAGACCCTGCATCCATGAGAAGACCTGTCATGTTATTTTTTACAGTAGGCCGAGATATATTTGGAAGTCACTGGACTGTGGCTGTCTTACATCAAAAGGCATTTCATAACAGGACACCACCATGCCCCATTTACAGTAATAGCATGCACAGCTCTGGCTGGACTGCTGAGGGCAAATAAAATGTGTTCTCGTAACATAAACAGCCTCACCTTCCCTCTGAGGACTGAAGGGCCGTGAAAGATTTATTCATGTGGGTTTTTGGAATATGAGGACACGTGCAAAAACATGTTAAATGTACATTGAAGCACACAGGCATCTGGGGAGACTAGCAAGTACAGAAGAGTGATTGTCCTAAATAAAATCTAAATTCTAGAGTCTTCTGCTAGATAATATTGGTGAAGAGGCACAAAATACATTAGAAGTCTTCCGAGTTTAGGCACCTCATTATTTTTTGCTTTGGTCCCCAGTGATTTTTTGGAAAGGTAAACTGAATGTAAAATCACAATTAAATTCTTCATCTTAAATGCCCTGACATATAGTTCCACAGTATTACATAATTTTGTGTAACTGTCATTACTATCCATCTCCATCATTGTCTTGTTGTAAAACTAAAAATCTATACCCGTTAAACAGTTAACTTCATACCCCTCATCAACCCCAGCCCCTGGCAACCCACCCCCACATAACTTTCTGACTCTATGACTGTGACTGTCTTATGCATAGGGGCTCATCTGGGTTGCCAACTTGACATGTCTGGGAACAGGACAGCTATCAAAGGATTATCTCCATCAATTTAGCATTCGTTGACATGTCTATGGGGGCATGTTCTTGTCTGTATATTGACATATGGGGGGAGCTAGCCAACACCGGGGGGGGGGGGGGGGGGCCAGGAAGAGGAGGTTGGTTGTGTAAGATAGGCAACTGGTGGTGAGCTCAGAAGCAAGAGAGTAAGCAGGCAGCACATCCCCATGGTCTCCACTTCAAGTTCTTTCTTTGCTTCCCTTGACACTGGACTATAACCTGTATGATGCTTTTGGTCATGGTGTTTATTGTAACAGGAAGCAAACAAAGATCGTGTGTGTGTGTGTGTGTGTGTGTGTGTGTGTGTGTGTGTGTGTGTG
>CABHPQ010134260.1:15860-26569 GCA_902168405.1 Peromyscus aztecus
TGTGTGTGTGTGTGTGTGTGTGTGTGTGTGTGTGTGTGTGTGTGTGTCAAATAAATAGAACTTTTACAACATTTGTCTTTCTTTGACTGGCTAGTTTCATGCAACAAAATGCCCTCAGGTGACTGACATCAGAATTTCCTGTCTGTGGCTGAACGATACTTCGTTGTGTGTATCTACCACAGTGTGTTTATCTGTCCAAATGTGGAAGAATGCCCGCCTTGATCTTATGAGCTATGCTGTGATGAACACAGAATACAGGTACATCTTCAAAATTCTGTGCTTAGTTTTTGACCAATATCCATGCAGGAATAGAGTTGCTAATTTTCTCTGTAATTTTTTGAGGTGCCACCATACAGTCTTCCACAGAAGTCATGCCATTTTGTATTCCCATCCACATTATACAAGGGCTGTACCTCCTCTGTGTCCCAGCAACATTTCTTCTGTTTTCTGTTGTTAGTTTGTGTTAGGGCCATGCTGGCCAGGGTGAAGCGGTACTTCCTGGTAGTTGTGACTTGCACCTCCTTAGTGCGGGGTGGGGTTAACCATCTCTCCCTGCGTTTGCTGGCTATTTGTATGTCTTCTTTGGGGAAAATTTCTGTTCAAGATGTTTTGCCCATTTTCAAGCTGAGTTATTTTTTTTTTCTGATGTTGAGTTGTAAGCCATCTCTGTATGTGCTGGATTTGGGCCCTCCTCAGATGGATAATTTGCAAATATTTTCTTCCATTCTGTGGGCTGATGCTTTACTTTGTTGATTTTTTTTTATTATGTAGTTTTAAATTTTTTTCATTAAGTCCAATTTGTCTACTTTTTCTTTTCTTACCAACACTTTTTGTGCTGTACTCAAGTCATTGCCAAATCCAACATTATGAATCTTGTGGCCTAATTTCTTTGAAAGCATTTTACACTTTTAGGTCACATAAGTTTTTAATGCACACTGAATTACTCTTTTTGCATGCCAGAGTAGGTCAGGGTCTAGCTTCATTCTTTTGCATGCAGATATTCAGTTTCTCCAGCATTATCTCTTTAAGTGGCAACCATTTCATTTCCTAAATGAAGGCGCTAAGGTGACGCGGAAGAGACACATCGAATCTGAACCTCTGGCCCCTGGTCATTGCTGTCCTTAGACACTGACAATCAACACAAATTTAAACTGTGTAGAAAGCAAAAACGACGTATTTTCTTATGATGTAATTGAAAACAAGAGTGTACCTCTGAGGCTGGCAGGGCACTTGATGGCTTCACAATATGTCCACAAGTTCTCTGGAATTCTTCCCTGGAAACTTAGAGCATAATTCTTCTCCCATGAGATGTGAGCTAGACTCGGTAACTAGACACCTAAAGACTAGTGTGTGGCAGAAATGGCCTTTTGTGGCTTCTGAGGCGAGGCAGGCCTTAAAAGGCATTGTGGTTTCTAGCTTGATGTCTCTCTTTTTATGCATGCAGGCATGTGGGGGTGTGTTTGTGCACACGCACATTTGCATGCAGGTGTGCATGCACTTTGGTGTGTATGTACATGTGGGCCAGAAAATAACTTTGGATGTTTCTCATTAGGAGCCTTCTTCCTTTTTATTTTTTTATTTTATTTTATTTTATTTTATTTTATTTTATTTTATTTTATTTTATTTTATTTTATTTTTGAGATAGTCTCTCCATGGGGCCTAGAACTTACTGATCAGGCCAGTCTGGCTGGCCAGTTACCTCTAGAGATTTGTCAGTCTCTGCCTCTCCAGTGCTGAGACTGCAAGCATGCACCACCATGCCCAGTTCCATTACAAAGGTTCGGGTCCACATGCTTGGTGACAAGTGCTTTCTGAGCTGTCCCCCAGCCTCACTGCGTCTCTCTTGATGACTTCTTCAGGGGGTGTCAGCTGCCAATCTGGCACTTGGTCTTCTTGAGCAGTCGGCTTCCTGCCCATGTCCATCTCAGTGGAAGCCTATCTCCCAGACATTGGCTAGCCTTCTGGGGGCCACAGCCCCAGCCAACATCTTTACTGCTAGATCGTGAGAGACCCTGAGCAAGAATCACCCACCTGAATTACTGTCCTATTTCTGTCCTGATCCACAGACACTGATGTAAGAAGCATCCATTGGGATTAAAGGAGTGTGCCACCACTGCCCAGCCAGGACATTCTTTTTACCAAGACCTCAGAACGCACATCTAGCTGCCTGTTTGTGGTCTGCAGCTGATGTTCTTAGGCTACTCCATCAGCCCATCCTGTGAGAACGGCCTACAGGAAAAATGTCCCTTTTTAAGGCCTGATGTTAGAACCATGGGGAAACATTCCAACTCAAGGCCATATTAAAACAGGCACCAGACCTGGGTCCTAGCTCTGGCTCCATCCAGGTTTCGATGTGTCATTATTGGCCCAATTCATTTTCCTTTGAAGGTCTCTGTTCACTAAGTACTTTCAGCTGGGAGTCTCATCAGCAACATTAAACAGAAAAAAAAAAATTACCAAGCAAGTATAAGGTAGAAGCCTGCCTGTTGAGCTGTGAAAAAATACTGCTATTCGGAGGACTCAAATTTCAGTCAGATACCTGCCGATGGACTGTCTCAGCTTTGCCACTGACTGGCCCCATAATCTTGGATGAATCACCTTATTCTTGTCAACTTCTGCCCCTGCTTCTGTAAGTAATAGCAATTATAGCAATTAACATTTATCTGTTGACTACATTTAAAACATTAGATAAAGTTGCATGCATTGTCTTTAACACAGCTCTGGGATAGAGGGACTATTATTAACCATGCTTACAGGTGAAGGAGGCTGAGAGCTAGTGAGTGATGAATCCAGGATTCAAACCCAAACCCTTGACTACAGCTGCTGTGGTAACTCTGAGTCAGTTTCAGTTTGAATTGAAATTATGGGTGCTAGGATTCAGATGAGATCCTGAAATGATCACATGAAATGTGGACTATGTAGAGACTGTATAGGGGCAGGTGTTTAACTAAACCAAGAACAACAGAAATTGTTCATAAAGTTGGCATTAGGACACATACGTTTGCTTCTAGAATCTAGGGACCACTGGTTCTAGAGAAAAGGAAAGGTCTGGTCTCTCTTTGATAGCAGCCACTATAAAGAGAGGTGGGGTTGCAATAGAGCCCAGCAAGGGTATAGGGACTGAGATATCAGCATGCACATTATCTACATAACTGGTGCCAGAAGGTTCTGCAGTGATTGACAAGGATGCATCACCATGGATATCAACAACCTTGGCACAGGACTCCACCCCAACAGCAACTGAATTCTCACACAGACGTCAGTAACAGAGCCATTCATTAGCCTTACTAAGTCAGGCAGGAAAATATGAAGATCCCAGATGTTACACGAGTTTGCAGAGCGTACACATGTTAGTCAGCTTCCCCGCACTGTGACGAAACACCAGAGGTAAGGAACTTAGAAGAAGGCAAAGCTCCTTTGGGCTCATGGTTTCAAAGCTTTCAGTCTGTGGTCAGTTGGCATTGTTAGGTGTGAGCCTATGATGAGGCGGAGTTACCTAGTGCGGGAGCAGTTTACATGCTAGGGCAGAGGCTACCCCAACGGAATGGGATAGAGGCCTAGGGACCAATGTCCCCTTCTCTGTTACTCTCCCAATCACTGAACTTCAGTTCCACTAGGACTCACCCCCTTCTTGCCACAACCTCCTCATAGCAATTGGAGCCCGTTAGCACATCACATGGGCTTCAGGGAACATTTAAGACCCAAATCTTGAAGGCTAATGGTGAGACATCAAGGGAAACAGAGAACTAAATCGCTCGGGCGGTGGGGGGGAGGGGGGCGGATTTGAGGGCAAGCTTAAATTCCTACAGAACAGCAGTGCATGTTCCTATTTTCGTCCTCAGGCTTGGGGTTCTAGTGATGAAATGAGGGTGCTATTCTGCCGTGCCCTGTAAAGATCTTTGCTTTGTCTCATGACCCCGAGAATGCAGAACGTCAGAGTCAATGGACCAAAACACTCCAGTTGTCTGGGTGTGGAGGCATGCATGCGTGTAGTCCCAGCTCTCAGTCGGTCAGATGCCTGCGTAACCTGAAAAGGTGTCTAAATGATGACAAAAATTATCATAGGCTGGCAGAGCAGACTCCCCCCCCCTCTCTCTCTCTCTCTCTGTGTGTGTGTGTGTGTGTGTGTGTGTGTGTGTGTGTGTGTATAAAGATTCCCTAATGCCCATGTGTTGCCCCAGGACTGATATTAAACTATGGAAATCTCTGTTCCTTGGTCCCTGCACTGCTTGGTGAGAAAAGTGCATGATCTTTCTGACTGGCCTTGGGGATTTACAGAGAAAGATGTCTGGCCTGGACAGACTTGTTGGCTAGTGACTTCTGGGAAGCTAAACTCCTTTTGGGAAGAGAGTTTGCAGCTGTCTTACTGAGGTGAGTACTGGAAAGGTGAGCGTGAGAGGCGGTGATGTGAAGATCCTGTTCCCCTCCCTGGAGGAAGGGCCTGGGGTGAACCATCAGTCCGTCTGTTGTTTGCTTTCATCCTCAAAGGATGGAGAGAGAAGGAAAGGAGAAAAGAGATACAAGGAAACCTTGTTCTGGAGGCCTTGGAGAGGAAGGTAAGGTAAAGAAGGGTGTGGGTCTGGGCAGTGTGGAAGTTTCCGGGCAGCTCACCAATCTGTGGACCTGACCCTACTCCATCCCAAGACTCTATCACCATATTTCCCTGCGCATGGCTGTTCTCATCCCAAGTCTTTGGCAGTTTCCTGCTCAGAAGAGCGGTCAGAACAGCCCAGACTGAGGCACTAGAACTACAGCTTTCTTCTGGAGGTCAAGGGTCACTTGCACAGCAGTCAGACCACCTACGGTGGCAGTACACAGATGTCACGACCTCTAGCTCTTAGGCGTCCAGTCAGTTTGCTTTTGACTCTGGGGAGCCCATTCTTTAATCTCAGCTGTACCAAGCTGCCTCCTCTCCTTTTCCACCCAGCCTCCAACCTCCTCTAGGATTGCCTTCTTGATGATCTCCATGGAAACTGCACATTCCTTCTCCCTGCCTCAATAAAGGATGGAAGCACTTGTGAGGACGCTGCTCATCCCTGCTACAGAAATGGTCCCTGCCCTCCTCCAGGCAGTGATAAAGACTGAGAGATGCCAGTTGAAGCAGGCTTGTGGCTAATTTGCTGGAAATCAACCTCTTAACTGGAGACCCCTGGGGTTCACAGGAGTCACAGGACACCAAACTTGAAGCTTCCTGGAGATTACCAGTAGGGTGGGATTTGCTGCATTCCCTCAAGGGCTGATTGCCCAGGTGGGTTCCAGCCATGATTTCCCTGGGTCTGGAAGGGAGACCAGGTAAAACGCTTTGGATTTCTCAGCAGCTGCCAGCTGTGTGCATTTTGATGACTGCAAAGGTTCTGTTAGTATCTATTTTCCAGTGTCCTCTCTCCTGGAAACAAGGCTGCCTCTCAGGGGATTGTTTTAAGATCCAGGCCTTAGAGAGTCCCTTGTCTCCAGGAGGACAAATTCCACCCCCTACTCCAAGCCACAGTTGTGAACTACACTCACAGAAGTCTTCAAAGACATGAATCATAGCACCATCCTTATCCTCTAGAAGATAGCGCCTTCCAAGGCTTTCTTCTGGCATGATAGCAACAATATCTCTCCTAGAAAAGTTCTGGCATAGGAATATGATTTTTTTTTTGAAACAGGGTCTTTATGTAGCCCAGGCTAGCCTCAAATTCCCTATTTGACCAAATGGCTTCCAACATCTAATGTTTTTTTGCTTCCCCCTCCACAGTGCTGGGATATTTGGGGTATGCCAGGCCAGCACTCTACCAACTGAGCTATGTGCCCAGCCCCTGTATAAGGTTTTAAATATCACAGTCAATTGTTTCATTTGATGTCAAAAGAAACAAAAGGTCAAAAAAGTTGCATGACAATGACCAAGGTCATGTAACCAGTGGTGGCCCTGAACTTGAAGAACCTCTGGCCTGTATTGTTTCCACAGTATAGAAGGTCAGAGTAAGACACAAGAAACTCTAGATATGGCATGGTAGGGGGTAGGGGGAACACAACATGACACAGACCATAAAAGTGTAGTTTTTGAAAGACAAGCTTGCAAATTTCACTAAAACTTCCCCACTAAATATTTTTATTTTAAAATGCTGCAAAAGTTCTCTAGAGATTACCTTTTCTCTTTTATTGTAAAATGCTGTAAAAGTTCACTAGAGATTACCTTTTCTCTTTTCTGTTTGTGTGTTGCTTAGCCTGGCACCTTACCACACATGCTCTGTCTTGCCAGCCAGGCAGATCCCCCATAATGATAAATGCGATCTATTTTAAGAGTAACCACATTTCAAGGATATACTTTGACCCGTGACTCATCTGTGGAGACTCTGTGGAGAAGAACTTCTGAGAACATTTTGAAGGCTGAAAATGAACACAGGACCAGGGACCCTCAGCTGAATCTGGAGACCATATCCTGGTGATAGTAACTCCTAGTCACTACACTCTTGGGCCATGCCTGGTCTCTGGGGAAATTTGTGAAGGCGATTTGGTGCCATCCTATGCTTTGCCCAATGAGTGACCTGTGCTACCAACCAAGAACCTAACTTGAGTGAAGAGGCAGAGAGAGCAGGCTGGCACACACCAGGAAACAGGCTAATTTTAGGTCCAGGGACTGAGTGGGAATCATATTTGAAGGTGGCCTCTTAGATAGGAATCTTTGAAGATTCAGAGCTAATGGTTGGCATCTAAGGTTCTCCAAGAACCTGCAAGTAGAAGATGTCAGGCCTAATGGAAAAGACACCCACTGGGAAGCTCTAGCAGGCACAGATGTGTAAAACTATCCTAGGCAAATAGAAAAACCATCTTTACTATAGTCCATTGAGGCATCTCTGCAGTCTGTCTCCATTTCACAAGCTAAATAGACTGTTAGTGTGACCCCTGTCTTAGTTAGAGTTTCTATTGCTGTGAAGAGACACCATGACCATAACAACTCTTATAAAGGAAAACACTGAATTGGGATGGCTTATAGTTTCAGAGGTTTAGTCCATTATCATCATGGTGGGGAAACATGGTGGCATGCAGGCAGACATGGTGCTGGAGAAAGAGCTGAGAGTCCTACATCTTGATCCTCAGGCAACAAGAAGTGAACTGATCTAGGTGTAGCTTGAGCATTGGAGGCCTCAAGCTGGCCCCCACAATGCTACACTTCCTCCAACCAGGTCACACCTGCTTCAACAAGGCCACACCTCCAAATAGTGCCACTCCCTATGAGCTTATAGGATAGGGGGGTCAATTACATTCAAACTACCACAACCCCTATATTCTAATCCTTTTACAAAAGGCCGCTATAGCTTGACCCAAAGAGTTCAGGAAAGAAAATGGACAGACAGACAGACAGCAAAAACATGAGCTCAAGGACTGACCAGATTATTCAGAATTCCATTCATCTCACTCTTCCTGTTAAAAACCAGCTGTGAAAATATAAAGTTCCTGTAGTATTTTCTTTCCAGTCAATTTTGTGGGAGTTTTCTGGCTTAAAACTTCTAGAGAGAAGAAATTCAAAGTCAGAACCATTTAAAAGCTAGCCTCATGGTCAAGTCTGAGTAGGGCATACTGTTCCCTGCATTCGCGCCCTTGGCAGTCGTGGCCAAGAACTTTTAGGTTCATTTCCCTTTCATTTCCACTCCATGAAACTCAGAGGTATGTTCTGGTGTGGGGCCAACTGGTACATTTATAGTTTGACAATAAAAAGATGTGAGATGGGAAAAATAAAAATTCCCCCTGATTAAAAAAAATAAACAATATAAAAAAAAATGTGTGGGCGATCAATGCTAATCCGACAGACTTGATGTTGCAGCCCTGAAAACCGATGTCTAAATGTTGATGCAGAACAATGTCATTAGTGGGACACTGATCTGAGCATGAGAGATCACACACACTCTGCTCGAAAAGGGGTGGAAAGGAGGTTAGAAGGAAGAGGGGGAGGGAACCCCAGTTTCTCTTTTCCTTACAAACAAAACAGAGTGCTGTAATACCCCCTTGGGTGAGTGAAAGTCAAGGCTAACCCCAGGTGCATTAAGTAGCCTGGGAGTCCAGGAATCTCTAGGTGAGGAGTGGTGTTTCTCCTGCCCACTCGTGACCTTCAGCAAGCTGACACCTCCTAACCCAAAGCTGAGCCCCTGCATTGACCTGCTCTCTCTACACACCAAACTAAGGAGGAGAGGGCCTGTGTGAGCTTACCTCTCTACGACCCCTCGATCCCATCAGCTCTCCAGAGCCACATCTGGGACCCAGCTGAGCTCAGATGTTGGAAGGGCTTATCACACCCTTCCTCTGGGGATTGCAGGGATGGGAGGTGAGAAATCACCAAGGAGGCAACCCCCTCTTACGAGATGAATAACATGTGGAGAATAAGAGTAATCCCTGAGGCGGCAAACTTGCCCCCAAGTTTACATCCTCTTTAGGATGGAAGAGCCCATCTTAACATCGCTATGGAATAGTCCTGCTAGGAGGTAGGCCTGCTGAGAACAGGGTCTTTCCTAGCACTTCAAAACTGCCTAGTACGGTGCCTGGCAGAAGTAGACATTTAATACGTCCTTGCTAAATAAATGCAGGGATGAGTGATGAGTGCCTTGACCATGGTCCACATGTGGTGGATACCTATCACCTTGCTTTCTTCCATCTCTGCTCCCCTTTTCTTAATCAAGCCCTCCTGGTCATGACCCATTCTCTGTTTCCTAACACTGGGAAGATGGAGACCGTGAGGAACTCTCTGTGCTTGTGACTGGGTTCAGGCTGCACTCTCTCCCAGGGGTCATCATCTCCTCAGGCTGCTGGAACAAAGGACTCCAAACTGAGAAGATTTCAACAACAACACCTATTTAGTTGCCATGTTAGGGTATAGAAGCCCACAATCAAGGTACCCACAGAGCTGGGTCCTGGTAAGACCTCTCTCCTTGTCCTACAGACGGGAGGATGCCTTGGCATTTGGCTGTGTGCGTGCTCACGTGGCCTTTGTCTATGCAAAGAGGGAGAGCTTGTCTCTGGCGTTCTCCATCTATAAGGACACTAATCCTGAGGTATCAGCATCTCACATTATGACTCCATTTAACTTCAGTTACCTCATTAAAGGCCCTGCCTCCAAATCCAGTCACCTCGGGGCTTGCAAGTTCACCCAACAAAGCTGGAGAGAATGAGTTCAGCCTGCAACCCAAGGCAAGAGGGGCTGTGCCCGAGCCCCTTCCTAGACGTCCTCTAGTTGTCCCTAAAGCATGTCTCTAGATCATGAGAATCTGAAAATCATAGGCATGCCTGCCCACAGCTGAGGGGCCACCTTCCAGGCCACCTTCCATCAACTGGCTACTGGCAGCCCCCAAATTCCGGAGGAAGATCGTGTCCCTTCCCCAGAGAGTGGCTAAGAGATAGTTGTTTCTGAGGGTCGTGGAACTCAAAATGCCGGTTGGTTCACGTTCACATGTGCCCTGTAAGAAGTCCCCTTGTGATGTGGGAAGGCACCCATGAGGGGAAAAATGGAGGCAGTTTATGATCCAGTAATTCAGGGCCAAGACTGGGGTCCGCTCCCCGCATACGCGCCGTGAATATGGTGCAGACTTATCGCTTACTTTCCTAGCTTACTGTGGACCTTTTAGCCCTGCAGGCATGATGTACACCTTCTTTTGTTCTCATCTCCTGGGCAGGCCACAGGTAGAGTGATCTTACCCTCCCCTTTGCTCCGGGCATTTCCTATGTATATTGGGCATCCCGCTGTATTATTTCTTATTCCACCACGCTTTCACCTTTGAATGTGTCCTGATTGGAAACAATAAATTCTATCCCCCCTTCGGCTGTGAAATGCAAACGCTCACACAGAAGTTGTGGGGATAGACCAGTGGAATGAGTTCACGGCAATGGGATAGCTATTCATCTGTCCCTCCGCCGGCTGCAGCATGTACAAGGTGCTTAGGCACACCTCCTCCCCGAGGAGCTTGCTGCTTCTGTATAGGGCACGGGACTCATGCTCCCTGGTCTCTGGAGAAGAGTACAGGAAGGTGAACAGCTGTAGCAGAGTGCCTAATTAATCAAGGCCAAATGCACGGTAGGGGTGGAGGAAGAAATACGACTTTGTCCACAGAATTCTCCAGACGACAGCTTCGCAGCTGTAGCATGGGAAATGCTGGCCAACCAGCTCAACAAAATATAACACAGAAGAATGAAAATTCTCACGTAGTTACAAAACTAAATAAAAAGCCCCCAAAAGCTCCTCTAGTGCCTCACCCCCTGCCCCAGGGGCCCCCAGGTTAAGGACTGAGAAATGGCTTGAGGCATTTTCTTAATTCCAAGTCCTATGTCCATTTAACACTCCTGTCACTTTGCTTCCGGGGACAGAAGAGCTGAGGAAGCTGGAAAACAGGTGGGACCCCTCTGGAGCAGCCGCTCTGACCTTTGACTGACTGGTTGGGTCAGCTCTCACCTTGCAGCTTCCCTCTTGCTCCCTCAATTCCCTTTGCCAGATGCTGAGGTCTGTGTGTCCTGATCTCATGACGCCTCTGAAACTCTGTTGCCATTTTTGGCAGTCACTCACTCCACGTGCTGATCTCCGCTTGTAGGAGATGGCTGCCATCAAGTTGCAGAGAGGATGGTTCAGAGCACTGAGTTTTTAGGGAGCCCCCAAATCATTCCCCTATTCTTGTAATCATAGAGTTGTTCTTATCGTAATTTTAATATTGTTAATATTTAATTCTGAATGCAAATAATGTATTCAC
>CABHPQ010134261.1:0-16168 GCA_902168405.1 Peromyscus aztecus
TTGGATGGAAGGTTTCTGTATTTTGTATACAGGTAGGAAAAGGTTCATTGTAGGTAAATTGTGAAAAGTATATAAAGTATCAAAGAAGCCCCTACAAGTTGTTCAGAGAGAGTTGTGAGCCTAGCCTTTAACAGCTGAGCCATCTCTCCAGCCCCAAACAGACACACATAAATAAATCCCAAGAAATGAAAATGGAATATTAAAGCTAAATAACCCAAAAGACGCAGAATAAAAAAAGAGGAGACAAATAGAAAACACAACAGCAGAGTAAAATCCAAATATATGCGTAATTACTTTGACTGTAAACTAGGTCATGACATTAGCACAGCTGCTACGCCCCCTTCCCCTCCCCCACCCCACCCCCCAAAAATAACCCAGAAAATAACAAGTGTCAGTGAGGTTATGGAGAAGTTAGAACTCTGTACACTTTCTGTGGGAATAAAAATGGCTTGGCTGCTAAGGAAAACAGTATGGTAATTCCTTGCAAAATTAAAAATGGAACTACCATATGATCCAGTGATTCTACTTTTGGACATATCCATAAAAGAAATGTAAGCAAGGACTTCAAGGAATATTCACAGCATTATCTGCAATAGCCAAAGACAGAAGCAGCCACATGTCCATTGAAGGATGGGTGGATAAACAGAATGTAGTGTATTCCACATAATCGGATATTCTGAGACTTTACAAGGAAGGAAATCCTGAGGGGCGTTAGCAGGGATAAACCTTGAGGACACAATGCTGAGAGAAATGAGAAATGAGATGAAATCCTCCGTGTACGAGAGACCAGGAAGAGTCAAATTTAGGCTGGACATGGAGGCACATGGCTGTAATCCCAGTACTCAGGAGGTATGGAAAGGAAAACAAGAGTTCAAGGTCGGCATGAACTATGTAGCAAGTTCCAGACTTGGCTGGGCTATATAGCAAAAGTGAATAAAATAAAAATCTGATCAATAAAATAAGAACATTCAAGTTCACAGAGACAGAAAGTAGATAGGTGGTGTGTTTATTTAAGTTGTTTGGTAATACTCATATTTAGCTATTTCATCTGACTCTCGGGATCGAAAACTTCAGTGTATAGCCCTAGAACAATGGCGGCCATATTTTTCCCTCATTGGAGAAAGAAATTACCTATGCTGAGTGAAATTTATATAGGAGGCCGCGGTTTTGAAGCAAACTTCTGCAAACCACTTACACAAAGTACGGAGTAATTAAACACAATGACAAAGCAGCCAAGTGCAGAATTGAAAAACGAATGAACAAGCTTGAAGAAAAACAAAACTCCCGGAGATGGCCAGCAACCAATCAGAAGAGGCTCTGCGTGCCTGAGCAAACACAATAAATGAGGTCTCTGCTCCAACCCTCACTACCTGACACTGAGCAACTGCCTTGTCGTCCCATTTCTGCCTCCTTTAGCCCTTTGTTACCTACAGACCCGGCTCCTCCACTCAGCTCCCAGAAACACCCATTCTATTTAACAGAATGAGATGTTGTTACGCAGTTCTAGAATCACTAATTAAAAAAAAAAGGCACAGCCAATTAGAGCTTTAAAATGAAATTGGTTACAATTATGACCCATACATGGAAAGATGAGAGGCTAGGTGTATAAAGTAAAACAATGGGGAAAGCAATACCATCCAAATACATCCTTAAAACAGACCAAGGGGCCGGGCAGTGGTGGTGCACACCTTTAATCTCAGCACTCTGGGAGCAGAGGCAGGCAGATCTCTGCGAGTTCGAGGCCAGCCTCGTGTACAAAGAGAGTTCCAGGACAGCCAGGATTACACAGACAAACCCTGTCCTGAAATATATATATAGTTTGTGTATGTATGTGTGTGTATAGATGATAGACAGATAGATAGATAGATAGATGGATGGATGGATGGATGGATGGATGGATGGATGGATGGATGGATGGATGGGTGGATGGGGGGTAAGGATATGAATGGCAGGCAAAGCAGACTCCTGATCTGCGCTGCTCACTAAAGAGTATCACACAATGACAAAAGGCTCCGTTTGCTAAGGACACGTAACAGTTCTAAATGTAATACAACCAACAAGGACGCTTCAAGATACAGGAAGCAAAACACAATACAACCAAAGGGAGAGGCAGACAGACCCACAATTACATTTGAGGAGTTCAGCACACCTCTCCCAGTAACCGATAGGAATAGACAGACAAATCAGCAAGGGTACGGAAGACCCAAACAGTGTGGTAATCAATTAGACACTTAGAAGACACTCCTCCTAAAGACAACCAAATACATTGTTTTCCCAGGGGCTCATAAAAACATTTGCCCAGAAACACCATACTTCTGGCCACAAGTCAGAATAAATTTAAAATAATTAGAACCATATAGAGTGTGTTTCTTTGGCCATATCAGGATTAACTGAGAAATCAGTAACAGAAATACTTCAAAGTTAAAATAATACACATCTACCTAAATGGTTGAGGAGCCAATGGAGTTGAGGGAAAGGAGAAACATGTTGAACTGAAAGAATGCAAAAAGTGTCAAGATGTGTAAGACACACCGAAAGCAAAACTTACTAACACTAAATGTTTATATTAGAAAAGAGGGTAGGTTTCCAATGAATGAGCTCATCTTTCAGCTCAAGAAACAAAGTAGAAGAAACGCAATATTTAAAAGCAGAAGTCAGAAAATTTTAAAAAAAATTTCCTTGCAGGGGGGAAAAACTATTTTTATGAAAAAGATGGGGAGATGGCTCAGTCAAAACATATTTGCCGTCCAAGCCCGAGGACCCGAGTTTGGTACCCAGTACCCATGTAATAAGCAGGGTGGAGTGGGGAGCTTGAAATCCCAGCACTGGGGAGACAGAGACAGGCAGAACCTTCAGGCTTGCTAGTCTGTAAGTTAGGGCCTAATGAAGGACCCTACCTTTAAAAAAAAAAAAAAAAAAAAAAAAAAGATGGATGGCTCTGAAGAATGATGCCCAATGTAGACCTCTGGCTTCCACTTGGACATACTCATGTACACACTCATCCCACACATGTACATGCACATGCATCCATAGGATGGACACTCACATACTGATCGGGAAACAAAACACAAAGATAACAGCTGCCAATATCTGGGGCTGGAGATATGGCTCGGTGGTTAAAAGACTAACTGCTCTTGCAGAGGACCCAGGTTCAGTGCCCAGCACCCACAAGTGTCTTAAGTCCAGTTCCGAAGGATCCGATGCTGTCTGGCCTCCAGAGACACGGTGTGCAGATATACACACATAAACACATTAAAAACCTTTTAAATTGCCAGTATCTGGACAAAGAGAGGATGTCACCACCATAGAGATGCAACAGAGATTAAAACTAACAAGAGACAACCAGGGTTGGACTCAGCAGCTAACTTGAAATGATTACCATTGCCAAATGGGAGCATTTTGGCACCAACAAACAATAATAGTAACAACCTGGATCATCCTGAGGTATGGAGAGATGGTTCAACTGTTAGGAGGCGTACTGATCATGCAAAGTATACAACCAGTTCTCAGCACCCATAAGGAGTGGGTAGAGTTAACAACCCCCCTTGACTCTAACTCCAGAGGATCCATCATTATCTTCTGGCCTTCACAGGCACTTACACTCGTGGGCATGTACCCACACAGAAACACAGACAGACATATCATTAAAAATAAAAAAAAAATACACCTTGTGTGTTTAAAATCTATGAATTCATTCATAATGACTAAGAAAACTAACTCATAACCTTTGGCTGACAGAGGGTTAATACAGACTTTTAAAACTGGCTAGGAGGACAATGGTGACCCAGACAGATGAGCATTCAAAGTGGCGCTCTTCTGGAACTCAGGTGTTGCCAAACACCACCTGTTGTCTGACATGCTTCACCTGCAACAAGTTAAACCTAGAGAGCAAGAGTATCACTGGTGTGGAGTTAGCCACATGAAGCGTTTGGGCAGATGGCGAGACCATCAAGCCTCAGATCGGAGACACTGTCCCCCAGGGGCACTACCTGGCCATCACCTTCACATACTACCCTGGTGCAGCAGCTGCACTGCTGGTACACAATACAGCCATGCACATGATGCACAAGATATGGAGCACTGGATGAAGGAGCTGCGGCACCAGGCAGACAGCAACACTGTCATTAGGCTTACAGAGACCAAGGGTGACATGCACCACCTGCAGGCTAGGCCCACTGACAAAACCTGTGCCTTTGCAGAAATGAACAACACGCCCTTCACCGAGATGTCAGTCTTGGATTCTCACAATACAGAGGAAGCATTCAAGAACATCATCACCAAAATCAACGGTGCCGTGTTGTAGAAGAAAATCGCCGACTGTGTGGCCCAATCTGAGTTCCCTGGCAACAATGTGGTGAATGTGGTATCACCAGGCCACCTACCCCCGACAGACACCCAACAAGCTTCAGTGCCGCCAGAACCCGTGTTCACCCTGCACCTCTGCTCAGAATGCATGCACATGCTCTGTCCTTGGCATCAGCCAGACCCTCACCACTGTCCTCCTGGAACAGTCCTTCTCTGGAACAGTCTGTTAGTGACTGCGGCCTCCCAGCCAGCTGGCCCAGGAAAAGCAGAAGTGGCATCTCCTGTCCTACCTGCTCAGCAGAAGCTAGAGGCCCCCTGCTTCTGTATCTGTTCTCCAGTATTACAGGCATCTTGTTAGGGTGGAGAGGTTGGCAGGATGGACAGGACCAGCCAGAGAAAAGGAAGATGAACAGAAGGAGAGAGCTTCTCCTAATTTCCATAGCAGACTCCACATGGAGTGCTCACCTCCTTTCCTCTCTGGCCTGGTGACCCAGCTGTCCTCAATCTTCTGTCCTGAACCCTCTTCTCTGCTGATACCCAAAGAGCCAGGCATTAGCGGCTGCACAGGTGGACAGTCTGGGCTCTGCCTCCCACCACCACACCCGCATAGCCAGCACCAACCAGCATGGCCACGGGCATTCCCCGCCGGCCCACTCTAGCCTGTAGATTTATGCTAGGAGAAGACACCTCCCTGCCCCTCTCCATGTTCCTCTCACACCACTGTGCTCTCCCTCTGCCCACCCCCCTCCCCCCCTCCTCCACACACACACTTCTCTGTCCCATGTCCCTGCCTGGTCAGGAACCTGTTTGCAAGTGAAGCAGTATCTCTGTGTTTTGCATGTACAACTCCTCTTGTAGCCTTTAGTTTTTGTTATTGTAGAGTGTTGCACGAGTCTTAAATGGTCTTATAATAAAAACCCAGAGCCAAACAGATATCAGGGTAAAAGCTAAAAGACCAGAGGAAACAAGCCACAGCCGCTTCTCACCTCTCCAACTCCTCAGGCAAAAAGAGAAGAGCCTGTCTCCACGAATCCTCAGACTGAAGGCCTGAGTCCTCAGCCGAAAGGCTCTAGTTCCTGTCTTCTCATGCCTTATACGCCTTTCTCAGCCCAGCCATTTCCCAGTGCTGGGATTAATGGCATGTGTGCTTCCCAAATACTGGGGTTAAAGGTGTGTGCCACCACTGCCTGGCTCTGTTTCTCTCCTAGACTGGATCAATCTCATGTAGCCCAGTGTGGCCTTGAACTCACAGAGATCCAGACAGATCTCTGCCTCCCGAGTGTTAGGATTAAAGGTGTGTGCCACCACTGCCTGGCCTCTATGTTTAACTCTGTGGCTGGCTCTGTCCTCTGATCTCCAGGCAAGCTTTATTTCTTAGATTACAAATGCTGCAACCCTTTCATACAGTTCCTCAGGTTGTGGTGACCGCCCCCAACCATAAAATTATCTTCATTGCTACTTTGTAACTGTAGTTTGGCTACTGTTATGAATCATAATGCAAATATCTATGTTTTCCAACGAATGGTCTTAGGCAACCCTGGTAAAAGGGCCATTCCAACCCCCCAAAGGGTCACGACCCACAGGCTGAGAACCACTGCATTAATCGATATCTTTCCTATACAGCTTGTGCCAACCAGCAGTGACAAAGAAGAGATGCTTCTCTTCCTATTTTTCCACTGATAAATGGGTAAGTAGTGACTACATTAGAACTCATTTTCTAAACCCATCAATTACGGTATCTAGGACTAGAGCACCAGAAACGGCTGACATCACAAAAGGAACCAGGCACTGTGTGCCCCAAACAAGAGAACACACTGCCACTTGTGGAGCATGCTTGCAAAAACTAATAAAATCAGGTAATACTGGAACCTGATTATGTCTCTAAACCAATGCTACTCAACAGAAATATAATGCAAGCTACACTTTAAAAATATAATAACCACTTTATAAAGAATTAGGGGGAAAGTTATCTTAATAAATTTGTATTTTGTGGGGTGTATTCACATGGAAGCCAGAGGTTGATATCAGTTGTCTTCTCTAATCTCTTCCCATCATTATTTTTTGAGAAAGGTCACTATAACCTGAAGCTCATTGATTTGATTAAACTAGCTGGCCAGCAAGCCCCAGGAATCCCTTTGTCTGTCTGTCTGTCTGTCTCTCTCTGGTCCTAGGATTTGATTACAGGGGCATGCCCTCACACTCAGCATTTTATGTGCATGCTCATAATCTGAACTCTGACCTTCATGCTTACATAGCAAACACCTTACTCAATTATCATCACAGTCTATTTTTAATAAATTTAACCAAATATACCCAAAAATACAATTTTAACAGTCAATATGAAAACTATTCAGGCAGTAGTGGTGCACACCTTTAATCCCAGCACTTGGGAGGCAGAGCCAGGCAGATCTCTGTGAGTTCGAGGCCAGCCTGGTCTACAGAGTGAGATTCAGGACAGGCACCAAAACTACACAGAAAAACCTTGTCTTGAAAAATCAAAAAAATAAAAACTATTTAGATACTACATCCTTTTAATAATATACCTTCAAAATTCTTGTGAATTTTATAATCACAGTTCATTTCAGTGGGACTCATTCCAAGCATTCATTAGCTACATGTAGTGACTGGCAGTCATACTGAATAGCACAGTTCCAGACCCAAGTTCCAATCGATGGTACAGACAGAAGATAAATATGTTAATATTACCAGGAGGACTCAAACAGCAAAATCCAAACTTAGTAATTCAACTGGTCAAATCTTGGGTTCTTCAACAAATTAAAGAGGAGGAAAGAAGAAATGTAAAAGACAGAGGATCAGCAAGATGACTCAGTGGGTAAGATTACTTTCCACGCAAGCCTGATGATCTGAGTTCGATCCCTGAGACCAACCTAAAGGTTGATGGAGAACTGACTCCACAAAGTTGTCCTCTGACCTCCACACACACACACACACCCCAACAAAAATTATAAAAATTAGAGATGAAAGAGAAAACCCCAGAGAAATCAAAAATGTAGTATTTAAACATGCACAAAAGCATTAAAACTGTAAGGAAGGCAAGAGTCATTACCACAGTACTAAGTAAGATTATATTCAAGGAGAAAAGGCAGCAGCACACACAGAGGCATTCTGGGAAGTCTAAAGCGCTATCACTCTCTTTCCCTGGGTCGCATCTTACATTATTCATGATTGAGCTATACATTTGTTTTTAAGAATCTCCCATAGTGGTTATGTTTTACAATGAAAAGACAAACTCAGTAACGAAATATGTGGGAATACTTGAAATTAACAGGCATTGATCTCTTAAACTTCACAATACTCTACCCTATCTCCAAACATAACACCTTGGTCTCTACCACCAGTTGTGGGCTTCTAAATTGAACACTCTTACTCAAGACAGACACTTGGAGTCTTCTCTTGGAATTCTCACCGACTAACCATTGCCCCTGCTTCCCATCTTTAGCCTCCACTCTCCTCTTGTGGCACTTCAATACAGCGGGGAATAACTGGGCACTCCGTCAGAAACCCAGAGTTCACATCTACGGTGTGCTCTTTAGTTTTCTGACTTTTAGCAATTAACAGTCTGACTATCCTCGTCGGTTCCTTGCTACCTTCACCATCTCCACCCCTGATGTGCAAGCATGTTGCTTTTCCCTGTTTAACAGAATCCTATCCTCAACTGCGCCTCTCTATAATTATGCTCTTTTGTAGCAAGCTTCTTTTTTGGGCCACCAACCAGCTCCCATATCATGACACGGAGACTTATTAGTTATGAATGTTCAGCCTTGGGGCTTCTTACCTTTCTTTCTTTCTGTGTATCTATTCCGTATGCTTCGGATCCCAGGCATGTCCCTCTTGTTTCCCGCTGGTTCTCTTCATTCTTTTCTCGTTCTTTATTTATTCTCTCTGCTCACCAGCTCCGCCTATCCCTCTTCTGCCTAGCTATTGGCTATCTAGCTTTTTATTAGACCAATCAGGTGCTTTAGGCAGACAAGGCGAAATAACTGCAACACATCTTTACATAATGAAACTAATGCTGCGCAAACAAATGTAACACAGCTTTACATTGTTAACAAAGGCAGCAGAAACAAATGTTACACACCTTCACATAGTTAAAATAATTTGCACCATAAACAAATGTAACACATCTCTATATAGTTAAAGTAATATTCCACAACTCTTTTTTTTCTCCTCTCAAAGTATTAAGGATCTCCAAGGTTGCCACATACCCTTGTAATAGAGATGGATCTCACCTCCTCCACAGAAGCATCCAATAGTGGTGTATTTGGAGCTCAGGCTCTCTCACCTTGAGCTCTCCGACACCACTCTTTACTGTGGCCCTTTTGATTAGGCATTACCAGTATCCGTTCTCAGGCCTCATCTACCTGTTGTTTGAACACGGTTTTCCCTCTACTTTCCTTCTGCCCTGAAAGTACTGCTTAAGTGAGAATTCATACTTGTGGTTTGAGCAAGCACTTGCAGGCAGCTAACCTCCAAAGTCTGCAGCTCTGAACTGTTCCAAGCTTTAGATTCTGTATTTATCTAAATGTCTGCTGGACCTGGATGTCACAATGTCCAATACTGCATTCACTCTAATTCATTCCATCCTGGGTGACAACTAATCTACCTGATGACCCGGGCAGAAACCAGGAGCAACTGAAGTTCGTCAATGCCAATATCTAGTCACTGGTTTCTGGGAATTTTGCCCCTTTCTTGGAAACTTTCATTCTTGTCTTTCTACTATACCTTTCTCTATTTGGGCCCTGTAGCATCTCTGACCCGAAATACAAACTGGTATGTGAAGTCCTTCTAACACTAACACTCTATTCCCGTTTTGTTCTAAAGCAAACTGGAATGGGTCATGGTGACCCATACCTAACATGTGCCTGTGTCTGTGCCTTTTGCTTTTGTTTTGTTTGAGACAGGGTTTCATGCAGCTCGGGTGAGATTCAAATATACTTTATACCACCACCACACATATCTTCTGTAATTCACTATCCTGTTTCCTCTGCATGGAATGCTCTCGCTCACCCCTTTCCTTTCTATATTTCATTTTTCAAGATACTGTTAAGACACCATACCCACCAGGAGAAGAACTTTCAAAATTGCCAAGAATAAATCTTTTCCTTCCTCCAGCATGCCTCAACTAAGTGGTCATCATTGCATTTAACCAATTTTATTTTTAATTTTTCTAAGAGCAGATTGTGACTGGCTTATTTGTAAACCCCAATGCCGAGCCCATACTTGGCCTAGGGCAGGCTTTCTTGCTGAAAGGAGGTAAGCCGTTTTCATTTCATAAATTAGTACTACATTAATGTCTGAGATTATATTTTCATCATGCAATGGTACTGCCCAAGAACAGTTAAGAATCACCACAGGATGAAAAACAAGCATCTTTAGCCTTGCCTTCCATAATAAGACCCCAAGCTTCCTGTATAGTTTTATCTCACACCATACTTCCTCACCCTGGACTCTATTGAGTTTTCCAAAATGGCCTCCCAACCTCTCCCCTTGTCCCCCCAAAATTACAACCCCCTCACAATGTTGGTCCTTTTTAATAAGCATCTCGCTAACAATTACTTTATGGTGCTGTGTGACACTAAAGAGCTTTGCTGTTGTGCACACCTGTCTGGACCAATGGTCTCCATGTCACCAACAGAGATGATTAATAGGACAAAGACTTAGACTCAGATCATAAAACATATCAGCAACACAAGGAAAGCACAGCTTTTTATCTTCCGCTTTAGCTACATTTTTCTCTAGCTCAGTGGTTTGTAACCAGAAGGTTTCTCAGGTCCCACCCGGCCCCGTGGTCCCGCAGCTGCTTATAAAACAATCATTCAGAGGCTTAATATTAGTTACCAATTGTAGGGCCTATGGCAGGCTTCTTGCTAGTTAGCTTTTATAACTTATCCCATTTCTATTCATCTATAAGCTGCCACGTGGCCATGGCATTACCGGTCTGCTGGCATCTTGCTGCTCCTTCGGCAGCAGCTGGTGTCTCTCCCTTCTCCCCTTTCTTCTCTCCGTGTATGATTAGATTTCCCGCCGGCCTCTAAGCTGCCTTGCCATAGGCCACTGCAGCTTTATTTATCAAAGACACATATTCACAGCATACACAGACATCCTACAGCAGTGGTTCTCACCCTTTCTAATGCTGCGACCCTTAATAAAGTTCCCCATGCTGTGGTGACCCCCCCAACCATAAAATTCATTGTTATTTCACAACTGTTAATTTTGCCAGTTATGAATTGTAATGTAAATATCTGTGTTTTCCAATGGCCTTAGGCAACCCTGGTGAAAGAGTTGTTTGGCCCCAAAAATTGAGAATCAACACTCTGGAGTCCCATCTTCCTTTGTGCTCTGTCTTGTAGCGCTCCATGAATGAGGAATCAGCTACTACAGGATTTCTTTCCTGGAAGTTTTACTGCTTCTGTCAGTCCACTGTTTCATCTGAAAGAGCTCTAGATAGTGATAGAATTCTAATTAGAGCAATTTTAGTAAGAACACCAGGATGTCTTGTGCCAGCGAGATGGCTCAGCAGTAAGTGCTTGCCACACACACCTGATGACTCAAATTCAATCCCTCAATCCCAGAAGGGAAGGAGAAAACCAACTCCCAAGTCACCTTCTGACTTCCACAAGAGCACCATGGCACACATGCATCCCCACCCCAACACATGATACTGAAAAAGAAAATCAGGGTGTCTTATGATGCTTGATGTGCAGTCTTTGGGGTCTGCCATATTAACACCTCCAAGTGGCCCTACACAGAGAAGACATGCTTTTCGAATAAAAAGCACTGTCAGGAAATAGTGGGCACTCATTTGGCATCAACAGTCGCTATTAAGTCAAAAGCAGGAGAAAGCCTGACTCCATTACTCCCCAGCATTCCGAAGATAACTGTGCTCCTAAAAGGAGAGAGGGAGATGGCTGTGAAAGTCTCCCAAGAACATTAGTTCCCTCTGAGTTCTAACATACAATGCACTGGGCAGCTGGGAAGAACTTCGAGCTACAAGTGTAAAGGTGGGAGAACAAAAAGAGTGTCTATATTCAAACCCCTCCGTTTAAACCATCTCCAAAAATAAATGAATCCCAAGTGAGATTTCCATCGTGATAATCAACCAAACTACACAATGCCAAGATCAGCTCTTAAAAAGAACAGAGAGTACCATTAACTGGTGTTTACTTTGTTTCCCCTTTCCCTTAGCAGAGTAGAGGCTACTTAAGGATAGAATATACCGTCTAACTGTCCCACACCAGACCACAGTTAATGAAGTCTGCCTAGCACAGTGCCTGAGATGTAACAAGCACATACATACTTGTAGGATAAGAGAGGGAATTCTGATTTTAAAAGAAGTCCAAAGGTCACTTCAGGTCTAAAAGTATAGAGAGATCATGAAACAGTTAGATCAAGATTAATCTCTGTCTTTACTGTAGTTTCCTATGGAAACCAAAACTGGATAAGTAAAATTCAACTTTATTTCCAAAGTCCTAAAAGTTTGATTGAGCCCCAAAAGCAATTTTAAGGTCTTTTTTAAAATGAACATTCAGATGTAAAAACCAATTTTTGAAGTAATCTACTTGGCTTCTGTCCAACATAGTTTAGACAATATAATATCCAATTAAATTAAAACTATACTCTCTCAATGGGGAAAAAGAAAGCCTTTCTGCTAAGAAATCCAGAGGCATACTTAAAATCTCAAAGAAATACATAACAAGATATGGGGGGACTCACTAAGCACAACATGCATTCTCTGCAAAACTACTTCCTTCAGAAAGCAAAGCAGCCCTGCATGTGCAGCCAACAGCACTCACAATCATGCTAAGGAAAGACATGTTTTTCTTATCATCTTTATTCAAGTATTTCACAGCAGTTATATTACAAATTACAGTAAATGTTCAAATTCCAGAATTCAAAAATTAAATAATTTACTCCAAACTAAAGTAAAATGAAGTCAAATGCAAAACATCAATTTAACACAATTCTAAATTAAACTACAAACCCAAAATAGACCATAGTTGATGGAGTCTACTTAATCTACAAAGTAGACATACATGACCAAAACCAAATAGGACTCCCAAAGTCTAAACAACCAAATGTACAAAATATAAAAGATACACGTACAAGCCCGAATTCAAGCTTCCAATATGGTTACAAATAATAATTATAACAGCAATGGCATTCAGCTACGGGACCTGACACTGAAAAACCTACTGATTAGCACCATAGCTGAACCAACTTAATCAAAATAAGGGAAGATAAGAAATTACCACCCCACTCCCTAAAAATAAAATCCAGTAAACCTACAAATACATTGGCATATGAGAAAAATCAAGTCATGAAAGGACATTAAAAAATTAATCACAGGTAAGATTCAAGCTTGAAAACACAATTTATTCCACAGCCATCAGTTTCAAACCTAATGCAGTTCAATCATCTTCAAGAAGCTCCCAGGGTCCCCACAGCTGAGCATGAACTTCTGCTTGGCTGGGCTGGGATACATAATTTATTTATCTGAGAGCAAGGTTTTACACAGGAGCTTATCACTTATAATGCTCACATAGGAAGTAAGAACAGAGGTCAATTTGTACATTATTTTTGCCAATGCTATACAGCAAAAATTAAGAACTTTACAGAAAGGTAAACAAAACTGAGTCGACTTGGATAATTTCACAAGCTGCTTTAATCTATAGAACCACCAGATATCTGTAAAACTGGTATAGTATGTTCTCTTTGGGGGGAAAGGGGCCTGAAGAGTTGGTGCAATTTCAGCTCATTTCTCCCCCCTTGGCATGAGACTGGCTTTGTCTTTGAGACCTAAACTGTTCAAAGTGGCAGTTCCTATACTGAGTTTGCCTCTGATTTCTCCATCTACATCAAGGGTAAACATAAACTAAGACGTGATCTTTTGAAAGCATTTTTAATGCCATACATAAATAAATTTCCTTTGTCAAATTCACTGATGGCTAAAGTCTTTTAATTCACGTGCAAGATTCGGAAACCTACTCAGAACATGTACGGTTTTCCTCCTTTCACAAGTGCTGCTGTTACTTGAACAGAATGCTCCTGAAGTAGAGAAACTGGAATAAATACTAAAGAAGAAAATAGCGCAGCAAGAACCTGAGACTTGCAAAAACCCTTTTACCAGAAACTCGCTACAAAAAATCTGCTACATCTTATTTCATCAAATCTTTAAATTCTGTAACAATTTCCATCAAAATACAAAATGCTAATGTATTAGACAGTAAAATAGTTTGCACTGGTATGATGGTAATAAATACTAAAGAAAGCATGAAAATCCTCCCAGTAATCAAATTAGAGGTTTCAAATCACCTCCCTTTTAAAATGGTTCATCGTTAATCACACTTGCCCACCTTAAAAATACAGTGTGTCTACATGGTAGCATCTTGAATATCATGAAAACCTCAGACCAGGTATAAAGAAACACGGACGTTTCTTTAAAACTTAAGCTCGAAGACGGTGAATGTGAAGGTAAATGAAAGAAGCACTTGGGAGCACTGCAGTAGCTGAGGCCAGCGCGAGCTCTCTGCACCACCACAGCCAGAGACAAGGAGACAAGCACCTTAGCTTCAGCGTGTCAATGGTGGCAAAGTGATTACAGGACCCTGTAAACACTGGTGGTGACTAAAAACAAACAGCTGAGGTAGCTCAGTATCTCTGCAGTAGTCCTCAAGCATGTGCCCTAATTAAAACCCAAATATGTGTTGCATATATTGGAAAGACACACCTGCAGCTAACGGCTATAATAAAGGAATATAGCAAGCCAATTTGTCTGCAAAATTTTCTGTATTTTGTTTAAAAATTATCTCATAAAAAATGTCACTGCATTCCCTTTGCCTCTTTGCAACTGCCTAGACTGTGTTTCCAAATTTTTAGAAAGTTTTGTAAAATTAGTAACCCATAATTATTTTCAGGTAAGTACAATCCACAGAAATCACTCAACGAGATCCAAAATGATTCCAATCAAACTGAAGCATTGTGAAGATGTGAGCACGGGACAGGGTTTAAATGTTAACACTGTTATCCAAGGACATACCAGAGCTCACTTGCAGTTACACAGAAAATGAGTTTTACAGAGTTTCTGACAAATTCCTCTTTTCTGTCCATTTGGCAAGTCCTGGCTTTAAAACAAAACACTAACAATTGACTACACATGAAAACCATATCTCTGGTAACTCAAACATGAATAACTATTAAATTGCATCTGACAGAAGAATGGCCACCAACTATTTATTTCTGGTCATCATTGTCTGCAACATGAAAAAGTACGTGGGTTTTGTGGCTGTGTATCATTTGCTGCTGTTTTAGTGTGTGCTTCTGAACTAGAAACACACCACAGGAAAGCCTGACAACTAGTACATCACGGGCTTACTGAGTATCTTGATTGTTTTGAGAACAAGACAGGCATTTAATACAGAATACTGTTGTCTCTTAACGACAGTGAGTATCAAAACTTATTTTCAAGGTTGTGACCAAAGAAAACATTCTAATTAATTTGCTACAAATGAGCCCATCGATGCATTAAGCCTCATCTCTCTCAAATGAATAAAAGGCACATTAAAGGCAGTTCTAAAGAGCCTAACCTAATTTCACCCAGTTTCTTCAGATGTCCACCAGAGTACACCATAGCCAATTCTAAAACAGGTCTTAGTCCATTACCTGGGGGGGGGGGGGGCGGGGAATATGATCAGAGATAGAAAAGAGGAAAAAAGAAAAAGGAAAAGCAGGTCGCCCACGGTTTCCACCAATTCAGCACAGGTAGAACTGCCCCATCCAGTTCCCTCCGGTTTGCTGGTCTGCTCCCTAAGAGACTCTCCAAGAGTGCAGAAGAGAGGGGCAGAGCAAAAGCAGTTTCTGTAGCACCAGAATCTCCAAGCTGTGGGGTTGTATTTTTTATTTGTGGAAAATACAACATGTTTCTGAAGTTTTGTTTGGTTCTTGTAGGCTGGTTGGTTTCAGGTACCTGAGACAATAGCACCAAATTCAACAGAAAGAATGAGTGAGCGAGCACTTTACACCAAGGCTCTGCGCATAATTGGTGCAATCTGAAAGTGAATGGCTCAGAAGACTGCTCATCAGGAGCAGATTGGAGAGGATAAACCACTCATCTTGACAAGTTCATAGGAATGTCTCAAACATATGAACTGTTCTTTCCATCTCCTGTAAGAGAAAAAAGTACATGTTAACTACTATGGAAGACAAAGGAATTCCTCACCATCAAAGATTCACATTAAATTAAACTTTTAGACAAAGAATTTGAGATACAAGTTCAAATTTGAATATTTTTACAGCTCCACTGTAAAACCATCTGCCCTAGACAATTCTAAGTACTTCTTATTTTATTCTTTGGCAATGGGGATGGCAAAGATAGCATCATTCAATGCTAACTTACGACGCTATATACTGCACTAAGAAATATATTCCAAATATATTTATATAAGTAAATGTAATAGGTACATAAGATATATGTTCACGTCCATATATATAATTTTACTTAACTCCTACAACAGTGTTGAAGGAGTCTAGAAAGGTATTATTATAAGGTCCATTTAAAAACAAACAAACCGGAGGGGGGCACAGAAGAAAATAAATAATCTGACAGCCACTAAGTGGCAAGATCAGAATTTCATTTTGTTGTTTTGTTTGAGAGAGAAGCTCAGCAGGTAGCCTCGGCTGGTTAAGAATTATGTAGCCCAAGCAGGAGTGCACCAGCATACCCCAAGTCAGAAGAGATACACAAGCAAACTCAGGTCAGAATCTGGACCCTCCCCTTACTCATGACACCCACTAACTACTAAAGCAAACCGAGTGTGTTCAGTGTAGCAAAGCTGCTGACCAAGGT
>CABHPQ010134266.1:0-17117 GCA_902168405.1 Peromyscus aztecus
GATTTCAGTCCCCATAGGTGCCTGCCTACACAGACACCACCTCTCCTCCCAATTCACTGTGTTATTGTTAATCCTCCCTTGGGTTTTCCACATGCTCCATCCTCATGTTCCACTCCTGAAAGAGGTGCACTAACTGCTCGGCCCATCTCATCCATTCTGTCCTCTCTCGTTTTCTTTTTGCTCCTTTAACCCCTACCCAGCACTAAGCCGCTATCTTCTGTCGTTACCTTGCATTCCAGGAATGAGAAGGACTGATTGGTAAAAAGCCTATGAGGACTGACCATTCCTAAGCAACAAGGACACAAGATGGATCGCCTAAGATCAGATCCCTCTCCAGATGGGAGCAGTTAATTCGCCATGCCAGGAACCCCAGAGCAGGAGTTACCACCTACCTACTTTCATTTCTGTTGCTGTGATAAAATACACTGATGAAAAGCAACTTGGGGGGAGAAATGGAAATGATTTCAGTTTTACATTACAGGTACCAGTCCATCATTGCGGTGGAGTCAAGACAGAAACTTCAAACAGCCAGCTGAAGCACAGCCACAGTTAATATACAATAATAGATCAATATAGAAATAGAGAAGCCAGAGAGAGGTCTGTGCAGCTTTGGGCTGATTCTTGACAACGGCGATACGAACATGAGCTGTGGAAAGCACGGCCTCTTTAACAATGGTGCTGGGAAAACTGATATCTATAAGGAAGGCTGAAACTTGATCCCACCTAACAGCCTGAAAAGAAAAATTAACAGGTGATTAATACGTGACTAGTAACTACTAGGAGAAACATAGAGAAATGCTTCAAGGTAGAAGCATAAGGAACAGCTTTTGGAACAGGTTCCCTTAGCTGAGAAACAATAATAGCAAGAGGGCACAAAGTGACTGAAACTTTTACTAGCATGAAGGGGCAGCCTGCAGGATAGACCATCTTTGCTAGCTATTCATCTGACAGGCGATTGATATGCAGAATATACAAATAATTCTTCTTAAATACACACACAGGAAGAAAAGAAATAATCCCAACAATAAATGGGCAAATTAACTAGACAAAAGGAAGTGCAAATTTGGTCAATGAAGACAAGAAAAATGTTCAGTATCTTTAGTCATCTAGATGACGCAGTTCAAAACTGTGCTGCAGGAAGTGGGGATGGCACAGAACACTGGTTGCTTTCCCAGAGAACCCAGGGTTTGATTCCCAGCACCTACATAGTGGCTCACAACCATCTGTAACTCCAGTCCCAGGGAATCAGCCACCTCTTCACCTCCAGGGGTACTGTATGCAGGGTGTACAGAAATATAAATACAGACAAAATATCCATACACATACACACACACAAATAAATCTTAAAAAAAAAAACCTTCAATGCAATTCCATTTCAGAAAGGCAATTGCTAAATAAATTTTTTAAAAAGCAACAGATGATGAGCAGATGGAGAGGCTCTTACACACTGCAGGTCAGAATGCAAATTCATTCAGCCACCATGAAAGTCCCTATAGAGGTTTCTCAACTTAAAAACTCATCATGATATGCAATTATTTCATTCCTGTTTACATACCTGAGGGAATCTAGTTAGCAAACTACAGAAATTTCTGTACCCTTGGATTTATTGATGCACTATTTGAAATAGCAATTTACGGAATCAGCCTATGTTCCCATCAATGGATAAGTGCATAATGAATGGGGGCATGTACAGCCGGATGGACAGATTATTGTTTTTATTCAACCAATTCACAATCTGAATTCATTTTTGTTTGTCTGTTTTTGCTTTGTCTGCAGCAGTCCTCTACGGACAACCAACTAGATGTTCTTCGGGTCAACTCAACTCTGACAGCATCTTCCTGTGGTTGGATGTGGACCCTACAGCTGCAGAGTTCAGTCCCACCATATTGCCCTTTCTCTTCAGGGTGCTATTTCCAAGTCCAGGTTCTGACCTGCACCTCTTGATCTGCTGCAAATTCATTCCCATGACTCCCATTGGGGTTCAATGCTTTGCTAGAACAGCTCAGAGAACCCAGAGAAACAATTTACCCAGTAGATTATCACCAGTTTGATTTTAAAAGGATGCAATTGGCGAAATGGCCTGTTGGAGGAAATGAGCAGGGCTCAGTATACAGGAAGGTGCTTCCATGTCCTTGGGGAATGAACCACACTTCCATTATCAACATGCGTTTGGCAAAACCTTTCCTTTGGAGTTTTATGGAGGCTTCATGATATAGCATGACCAAATAAACCACTGCCCAGGTTATTAAGTCAATAATCACTGGTCCTGTCCCATCTCCTCTTAGAGTGGAGCTCAAAGTTTTCCTCCATAGTAGCTTGGTTACTTGACGAGTGCCCCGTTAGGTAGGGCTTTACAAAACTCACTTCACTAGCTTAAACTTCAGATGTGGTTGATAGGAGCTTCTGGTGGTATCTTAGTTAGGTTTTTATTGCTGTGATAAAGACCGTGACCAAAAGCAGTTCAGGAAAGAAATTCTTCATTTGGCTTTTAGGTTACAGTTCACCATCAAGGAAAGCCAAGACAGGAATTAAAACAGGCACCTGAAGGCAGGAACTGAAGCAGAAACCATGAAGGAACCATGGCCTGCTCCCCACGGCTCCCTCATGTTGCATTTTTATATGACCCAGGGCCATCTGACCAGGGGTGATACCCACCCCCGCAAGTGAGCTGAGTCTTCCACACACCAATCATTAACCAAGAAAAATGCTCTGCTAACTTGCCTACAAACAGTCTAATGGAGGCATTTTCTCAGCTGAGGTTCCCTCTTCCCAGATGACCCTAGCTTGTGTCAGGTTAACAAAAATTAACCAGCATAGCTGGGTAAACAAAAATACTGCTTATCACTCCGGAGTCAGGGATAAAGATCCAAGTACATGGGTTTTTTGTTTGTTTGTTTGTTTGTTTGTTTGTTTGTTTGTTTTTATCATATCACAATGTCCTAATAGCTCAGAAGTTTTTTTACCCTTCATCCCTTTGAAAGGTATATTGGGGCTAAACTCTGACAAAGCCAAAAATGAGTACAAGGAAGAATGTATTAGGTCAAGATTGCGTCTTGTGAATTTTCCTGAAATTTGGAGTTACGATGGGCTGGAGAATGGCATGGTTCATGACCAAGTGTTTTCTCTTGTAAAAAAAAATGAAAATAAATAAATGAATAAATGGTTCCATTTATAATATGCTGACTTAGGAAGGTTGCTCCTGGTTACCCACATTGGGGGGGGGGGGGGGGGGGGGGGGGGGGGGAGTCAAGTATTGTGGCAAGTATTTGTAATTCAAATGAAGGGAAGTCAGGTCCCTAGGGTTTGCTAGTCAGCCAGCCTAGCCTATGTAGTGAGCTTCCGGCCAATGAAAGCCTGTCTCACAAACAAGAGGAAGCCATTTTGATGGCTCAGTGCATAAAGGTGCTTTGAGGCAAAAATCCTGATGATCTGAGTGCGATCCTCCGGACCCACATAATAGGAAGAGAACTGGTTCTCCCAAATTGTCCTCTATAAACTCCACACATGCACTGTGTCACATGCATACGCAAAATAAATGAAATATATTACAAATAAAAAGTAACAACAAAATGGATGACACCCGGGGAACCACAGGGGAAGATGTCCCCTGGTCTTCACATACGCGCACCTATATATACACACACATCCACACCTGAAAAGCATTTTTCAGAAAACTATTGTTACTCTGAAAAGAGCATGCTTCCTCCTTCCTGTCAAGGGAGCAGGAAACAGGCTTTGAAAGTGGAGCTTTGTGCTCCCCCTGAAAGAAATCCCACCTCTGCGCTCCGTTGTCTGTGACTGTTGATTGTCAGTGGCTGTGTCTGAGTAACACATCTATGATTCATGTGGGGTCTGCTCTGACAATTCAGCCCTTCTCCTCCTGGGGCCGGTGAGTGGGCAGGTGTGACTGTGGGAGCGGAGTGGGTACAGCATCTTCCGGAAGGTTCACTGTTTTTGTTTAATCATCTCTGGTTCCTTGAGAAAATTTGATTTCTCCAGAATTAGCCATTCTGTTCATCCCTCCTGGTCCTTCTCGTTTGTTCTCTAATTTGGGAAGACTATTCACGGTTACCTGGCAACCAGCTAGCTGGGTTTGTTGACTCATGCATCCTAGGAGAGTCTGAATTTTCCCATGGAATCAAGAGCTCTACTTGAGCTTGTATGCCAATTTGACTTCTCATGGTGGCAGGTCCCCTTGAATTAACCAGATGATTACAGGTGGGATTTCTCAGGAGGTAACTGGCACCTGAACTCAGATGCCCTAGTAGCCAAAGGCAAATGTCAAAATTCTCATATTCAAGAGTATAGTCACACTTCCTGTATATGAACAGTGAACAACAGGAGCTGAGGGTCACCCCACTGTGTCCAGCCCCACCCACATCAAACACATCTTTCACAGGATGTGAGCCACCAGGCTCCCAAACATCCTCTGATCGCCACCTCCACTGTGTGTGTTGGGGGGGGGGGCCTCTGGGGTTTGCCCGATCGCTTTGGCTATCATCTGGTGATCTTTAAATGCCCTTTCTTCTTTCTCCACGAATGGCTAGATCAACTAATGCAAGAGTGCAAGAGGCTGGCATGTTCTGCAAAGCAAATTTGAGGTGTGTGCCACAAACAGCTTTTCCTGAGACAGGCTTGCTTTTGGGAGGGTTTGGTGTGCACAGGAGTGAAGTACATTGAATGTGGGCAGGGAACACAGAGGCCAGTTTTGTTGATTAAAAGTCTAGGGGTTTACTCTGATATAACAGTGTCCACTATCATAGCATAAGTCAAATACAACAGGAAGGTCACTGGGTTCCCATAGAAACCAAATCTCGGTGGGAACTCTTCTCTGGGGCTAAGCACATTACTAGGCATGTGGTAAGTATAGGGTTAGGGAATGAGAAGAGAACCACTAACCTTGTGGATTGATATAAACATGTCTTAGTGAATGCTTGCTTCCCCTGGTCCTGTGATGCTTGCAAAGAACAGAGCCCACCCTTCCTGTAGCCTTTCCCTTAGGCTGTGCAGGTTGATCGCCTCGCTTACCACCACCCAGTCTTCTTTTCGTAGTTGAAAAGTCAGTGAAAATCTGCTGCCCTGTCCTTGGCTGTGGTGGGGACAGGAGTAGACTTAAGGATGCGTGACCAGATGTTGAACCAAGAGGGCAATGAAAATTGTAACTGTTCCATTGAGAAGGAACCTACCTACCCACGTGAGCATTCACATGAGGGGGTTTCGTGGGGATGAGAGAACGTCTGGGTGCAGAAAGTGGGTGTTATCTCTTGGCTCAGACAGGAGCATGTTACCCATGAGAGGACCTGGCAAAGGAAGGCTTTCATAGAGGTCCCCAGGGAACCCTCAGGAACATCAAAGAAACAGGTCAGCTTGGAGCCCATCTTTGGTTAGAGTCCCAGAGAAGCTATGGAGAAATTCAAGGAGACTCAGCAGCCTCCCTTTTCCATGGCTAGTCTCTCGACCAAAGAAGGCCTAGCTGGATGAAGAGGTCTCCAAGTTTGAAGATTTTTACTTTCCATGGAAGTAGCTATTTTAATGATTGAGATAAATCTGACCAGAAATAACTCTGCCCATATGGAAAGAGGTCTTTTTTTTTTTTTTCATCCAGAGAAAAGATTCTTGAGGTTTGCCTTAGAGTCTACCCAACTGACAGAGGAGAAAGAGCTCACAGGCAGGTTGGAAAGGGCAATGAAAAGGGAGAATATGGACACAGCAATCTGTAGAAGTATTGTTTCCACTCTGGGCTCCATTCTGTTTACCTACATCCAACTCTGAGTGAGAAAAGATGAAGTAAGAATCATAGAGAGCAACTTAGATGAATCGAGTCAACATCTAGACTGTAAGAATGCCGATCTGTTAACAGTCAATATCTAGACTGTAAGAATGCCCATCTGTTAACAGTAGGTATTGAGTCCATGTTAATGAACCACAAATAAATTGCTTGGAGCCAGGAACGTGGGGCTCCCCTGTAATCAAGGCACTGGGAGATAGAGACAGGAACATCAGAGAAGTTCAAGATCAGCCTCAGCTACTTAGTAAGTTCAAGGTCAGCCTAGGTTACATGAAGCCCTGTCTAAAAAGGAAGAAGGGGGAGAAGAAGGAGGAGGAGAAGAAGGAGAGAAGGAGGAGGAGGAGGAGGAGGAGAACAAAAATCTTTGCATTCTTTACTCCTGTGTGCCACTTTACTACTGAGGTGGACATGAAGGATGCAAATGTGAGGGAGAGAACCCACGCTGTCAGATCTTAGTCTGGTGGAGAGTGAGACACAGAAATCCCTCACGGCCCAAGGACAGCAGAAGGGAGGTGTATACACAGAATCACACTGAGCCATTCTCACGTCTCATTTGCTCGCTGGCATTTCTTATGTGCGTTTCCTTAAATTAAAATGAGCACTGACTATGCTTAACTTGGAGGTTCCTAGGGGAGAGACAGGTAGATCATAATGGGAGAGGGGTGGAGTGGGGCCCAGGCCTCAAGGTTTGACTGAAGAGAAGCCACCTGCTCTAACTGCAGGCAGCAGCACCCCCCACCCCCACCCCCCATGGGCTGGCATCCCAGACTGAATAACAAGGACAAAATGAGGAAGCAAAGACAAAGATTCGTCTCTCTCTGCTTCCGGACGGGGGAGCAAAGTGTGACCAGTTATATTCCATTTTCATTCTCGCGCCTTTCCTGCCACGGTGGATTAGACCCCACAAAACCATAGGTCAAACGGAGCCTTCCTTCTGTAAGCGGCTCTTGTCTCACAGCAGTGAGAAAAAAAAAATGATCACGACTTTTGATCCTGTAAGGAAGGCTATGCTTCTTTGTGACAGTAGAACCCAGTGTTAGGCTGGTTCATCCTCCCTGTCTGGACCGGCAAGCATCTGCAAGAGCAGAATGAGGGATGAGACATGGGATGATCAGATCTGGTTCCTTCCCCCACTTCCGCAAACAATGCCCCACCCCCGGAAGGACTGGCAGTAGTGGGTGAGGGGAAGTCAGGCGCATGGAATCCATCTACAGGGGAAGTCCTTGAGACAGTATCATCTCTCAGTCATTGCGCGACCTCACAAAAGAGGTGCATGTCTTCTTAGGCTAAACCCCCTGCCTCAAACTCCATCACCTCCTCAGGTGGAGAGTCACTGCTCCTGCATCCGGTCTATTGAGTTTCCGCTCCTTCTCTCACGCTGCCAGCTTTCCCCCATAGAGCTATTTTCCGAGCACAAAAGCTGAGCCTGAGATCTGTGGCACAAAGAAAGGCTTATTCTGAGTGCCTTCCTCCTGTTTTAAATTCTGTAATAAAAATATCCTGAAGCCTAGGCACACGGAGTCTGAATTTGGTTTCTTAGATATGAACGGAGAAAGGACAATTCCCATTTGTTCCATGTTGCCTACAGAATTAGGAATAAAATGCAAATATCCCAATAATTTATTCTGCGTCTCTTGTTAAAATAGCATTTGCAATTTAAATGATAGGGGTTGTAGTGGATTGCTTTGCAATTCATCTCTGATAAGGGGGAGGAAAGACATCAGAGAGTTTATCCCTTCTTTTCATGCTTCATTAAGAACCTTTAGCAACAGGATATCTGCACACTGACAGTCTTGGAAAGGTGCTATTCTAGCCAGGTTGCCATAGTCGGTCTGGACAGGAGATCTTCGGCTAAGAGGATCTACTGGTTTCCCAGAGGTCCTGAATTGATTCTCAGCGCCAAGTCAGATGGCTCACAGCAGCCCTGTAACTCCAGCTACAGAGGAGTCGATGCTCTGGGCCTCAGCAAGCACCTGCACTCAGGTGCACATACCTCACCCCCCCCTCCCCACACACACACTCATATACATGTAAATAGAAATATTAAAATAAATGTTTAAAATAGTCAATCCCTAATAATCCCTGTGAATGGAAATCGTCTGCTGGCATAAGCAAGTGCCTCCTGAAAGATCCGTGACTCAATGTGAGTTTAAAACAAGCTTTCAAGCCAGCTATGATGGTGAACACCTGTCATCCTAGCACTGAGGAGGAGGAGGAGGCAGGAGGAAAGCAAGTTCAAGGCCAGCCTGGGCTACGAGGTAAAACCTTGTTTCAAAACAACAACAAAAAGGATGGGCTGGAGCTGTTCAGTGGCAAAACATCTTTCTATTGTGCTCTGGGCCCTGGGTTTAGTTTTAGCACTGGGAAAAACAAAACAAAACAAAACCTTCTAATCAGAAAAGCCTGCATCATCAAAATAGAACTACAAACGTGACTGTGGACAGATGGACAAGCTAAACTCAGTAAGGAAACAGGTTACACCGATATTGTTCATCGTAATCTCTTCACTTCAAGGTGGAGAGAAGATGTATGCCATTAGAACAACAAATGAAGTGATGGGTCTTTAAGGGCATCTTTGAAGTTGCAAGCCAAGTCAGTTTCATCTGGTCCTTGGAGTTTTACCACAGAGATATCTGCACATCCCATGTTTATTGCTGCTCTCTTCATGATAGCAACAGTACCAGCCCGCATGTTCCTCAGCAGATGAGACAAAGGAGAAGTATATCTACGCAGTGGGGTTTTACTAAGCCATAAGAAAGAAGTGATCATGATGTAGGCAGGGAGATGGACGCAAGTGGGGATCACTATGTTAAGTAAAATAAGCCAAGCTCGGGAAGACAAACACTGCATAATTTTCCTCTTCCGCATAGGTCTAGATTGAGGTTGGTGTTGGGGTGTGTGTGTGTGTGTTATGAAAACAGAAAGGGCTGTGAGAAGAAAAGCAACGTAAAGGAGAAAGGGAGGGGGAAGTAGAGAATGTAATGGGCACGTCTGGCCTGAAGGCAGAGGTGGACTATTTGGGGAAGAAGGGATCACGCAAGAGGCCGGGATAGGACAGCTGCATTGCAAATAAGGACACATATGATCTACATGTATGAAAAGGTCATAACAAACCCAGGACTTCATATGCTAACTAAAGACATTAAGAAAAAAAGTTCCATTTCTATAAGCAGTCTGGTACAGACAGACACGTTTTTGGGGGGGAAATGGTAATGCTTTTGAGCTATTTTTTTTTTTCACAATAAGTTTGGCTTTTTTAAAGTTAATTCCTGTCACTGGATGCATTTTTAAAAGATAAATCACAATCCAGTTATATTGTCAGAAGAGAGAAGGAGAAGAACGGAGAGGAGAGAGAGAAAAGAGGAAGAAAGGGAGAGAAAGAAAAGCAGAAAGGAAATTTTAATGCTGTCCTCTGGACCTTTTTTTTTTTTTTTCTTTTTTTAAGCAAAGTGAAAGAAAACTAGGAAAATTAAAACCAGAGGGTTTTCACAAAGGTAAGTGCTCAATTTGAAGGATTTTTTTCTTATTTTGAGATTAAATTATTCCATTTTTTGGTATTAAATCAACATTTCAAAGTAACACATCTGAAATGCCGGGTTTTTTTTTACACGACAAATGCTATTTTAACAAGGGAAACAATGAATTATTGTAAAAACAATGGTGATAATAGAAACCAATCACTCATGGGATTCCCCTTTAATTTCCCCATTGAAACAAAGATTGGGAAACTTTGTTATGGTTCAATGTATTTTTCTTTTTTCAAGTGTCCTAATTCATGAAGTGCAAGAGTCGATAAGATTCCAGGTGTGGCTTGATGGTCCACACCTGTCATGGAAGCTTTCGGGAAGCTGAGGCAGGAGGATCACTAGTCTGGGCCATGTAGTGAGATGCTGTCTTAGAAAACAAAAGACAGAAGCTCTATTTGCTGGGTGTGATGGCTTGTTCCTGTAATCCTACACTTGGGAGATGAAGACAGAGTACAAAGTCATTTTCAACTACATTGAGAGTTTGAGGCCACCCTGGGCTCTGTGAGATCCTGTCTCAAAGAACAAGACAAAGGGTTGGTCATGTAGCTCAGTTGGTAGAGGACTTGCCTAGCATGCACAGAAGCCCTGGATTCAATGTCTAACACCACGTAAACCACGGTTGTGCAAGCCTCTAATATCAGAACTCAGGAAGAGGAGGCAACAGGATCGGAAGTTCAAGGTCATCCTTTGCTACACAGAAAACGAGAAGTCAGGCTGCCCTGGGCTACAGGAAACCCCATCTCAACAAACAACAAGACGAAAAGATTCAAGAGGCTAAGGTGCAGGCTTGAACACACAAGAAACAGAACCCACAGGAGACTGAGGGTAGGGAGGCTCAGACCTGAGGGGGCAACAGCAAAGGAAAGCCAAGGGCACAGGGCTGGGAGGCCAGGGGGGAAAGGCAGAAAGTCAAAGAAGAGCAAGAATTGGAAGTGCCCGACACTCTTGCAGAGGACTCAGTAATTCCAGTTCTAGTGGTTATGACGCCCTCTTCTGGCCTCCACAGGCACTGCACACATATGGTGCACATACAGATATATAGGCAAAACACTGATGCACATAAAATTAAAAAATAAAAATTTTTTTTTAAAGTGGGAGTGGAGATTAGTTTAGTGATAGAGCACTTGCATATCAAGAATAAGGCCCTGGGTTCAGTCCTCATCTAGGGGGCTTGGGGGACTGAGAACCTTTCCACATCCTTTTTTGTGATCTTTGATGAGTTAAATGAATAAGATACAGATCTTAGGACCTAAAACAATAAGCTTCTAGATGTGTGTTTTCTGTCATAAGACTAGTAAAAGTGTTTCACTTCGTGTCACCGAAGAAAAATAAAGAAGGAATCTGTTGTGTCATGCCTGGCATGCATTAATTCACATTAATAGTTAATTAATTGTGTAATTTAACAATTAGTTAATAATTGATTCCATTAATAAAATGGAAAATGTATTTCCATTTTACAGAGGAGGAGCTGAGTGTCTGAAGAATTACCAGAACTTTCTTGGAGGCATGGTGAGGAGGGGAGGGAGGGAGACACAGTGCAGGACCACACTGCCATTTGACATCTTACTCGTGTGCCCTCAGGTTCTTAGTCAACTGTAAAGTAGGACTGCAGAACCGTGACGACACCTGGAACTGATTTCCGACTTTAGTCAAGCTCACACTACTGACGCACTTTGTGGAAACACTGAATACATCTACAAAAGAATGAAAATTTGCTAGGCACAGTAGCTCATGCCTGCAACCTCACGCTGGAAGCTGAGGCAAGAAGACAACAATGAATTTGAACCTGAGCTATGCAGTGAATTCTAGGCTATCCTGGGCTGCAGAGTCTGACACTTTTGTACACACACACACACACACACACACACACTCCTACACATACATACATGCTCTCTCACACACTCAAATACACACTCACACATACGCCTACATGTCCGCTCACTCTCTCACACACATACAAACTCATGCACGCACAATGTTCTCTCTCACACACACGTACACATACACACTCATGCTCCCTCTCTCTCACTCACACAAATCCTATGTGTGTGAGGATGTAAATTCCTCTAGAAAGTGTTGTAAGTTCTCTTTTATTTTTAACCTTTGCCATTGTTTATAAAACGTCAGCATGTCTCCTGATCAAAACAGACAATTCCTGTCAGAAAATTTATTTTGGGGATGAAGAGAGGTAGGTCAGCGTACATTGCTTATGTATCATACATAAGGCCATAGATTCAACCGTTACTGCAAGAAAGAGAGAGACACATTTATGGAGGCACTTTCTCAATTCAGCTTTCCCCTTCCCAGATGACCCTAGCGTGTGCCAGTCAGTACGACATCTGAAATAGTTCAAGCAAAATTAAAGTCTACATTCTCTGAAGGAGCACTCCAGCCAAGGTGAACATCTGTCAAGTACGGCTCACTATCTTGTACCTTGATGTCGTGTGCCCTGGATTACTGTGGATGACCGAGAGTAAGGGAGGCAAGTCAGATGGCAGGAAGCTGGCTTGGCACATCCACTAGGTCTTACGTTTGCTAGCACTTGTAGGTGGTACTCACTACTAAACACTGTCACTTGTCTACTGAACAAGAAACAATTTCACAGAACAAAGATGGCAGACAAAGCCATTCTATGAGTAGGACAGATCACGACAAAACAAATCTGTGCTCACTGTACCTGAATACAGAAAACCCGTGTACACATGTACACACACACACACACACACACACACACACACACACACACACACAGGAAAATGATCTCACATCTTCCTAATGTGACCAGTAAAAGAAACAGCTCCCTATTAAAAACTATAGCTCCTAACTTTATTCTGTTCTCTCCTCCTAGGCAGAATCCGCTTAGAGCACTTGCTATGGACTGAGTTGTGGTCCCATCTCCATCCTGTCGCTCCTCTGGTGAAGTTCCCAACCTTAGAATGTGACTCTGTTAAAGGGTCATTCTAGTAAAATAGTAAAGTTGAAATGGGGTCATGCTGTGGTAGCGTCAGCTCCAAGGGCAGTGTGTCTAATGTCTTTACAAGGGAGGGAATTCAGGACAAAATCCATGTGAAACAGGAGCTATGTGGCTATAAGCTAGGAACTTCCAGAGGAGACAAGAGAGAGCTGGAATAGATTCTTCCCTAGCATTTTCAGAGGGAGCCTGGCCACGGGCCGAGGATGTAGCTTGGTTGGTGGAGCGTTTCACTAGCATACAGGAAAGCCTGGATTCCAGTCCCAGCATTGCATAACCTGACACGGTGGCACATGCCAGTAATTCTAGTAATAGGGGACAGAAGGCAAAAGGACCGGGGGTTCAAGGTCATCCTTGACTGTACAAAAGGTTAAAGGCCAACCTGCAATACACAAGATTCTTTCTATTAAAAACAAAACAAACATAGAAATAACAAAGAGTATCCCAGCAGACACCTAAACTGAAACTGGACTTCCGGCTTCTAGAACTATCTGACAATAAATAGCCTTTATTTAAGACATGGAGCATGAAGCACTTGGTTCCAATAACCCTGGGGGCTGGATATTTATTAAACCATCTAAAAAGCAGGGAATGACTGTTGCTCTGATTACATCAAATCCAGAGAAAAGGTACCTTGCTTGCACTCTGTAATATCACCTGCTACCAACTCACATTGTCTAATACCTTCTCAGCCTCCCACTGACCTGCCCATAGTTCTAACAGGTGCGGGTTTTTCTTTGTTGCAATAGTGAAAAACAAAAAGCCTTTGTTTATGGATAAGGGCATTCCTGGTAGCCCTTGGTTAAAATGTACTGACATGATTCAAACTTTTTTTATTAATTAATTTTTTTCATTTATTTTATATCCTGACCACAGCTTCCAACTTTTTTTTCTCCAATAACATGTATAGTCATTGCTGTTTAAACTGTCCAAGCTTTCCTTAGGGAATCCTAGAACTCATATCTTGGAAGTATATTCCTTTATATGGTCACTTCTTTATAAGATGGCTTCTAAGCTCCCACGGATTAGATTTCTACAGATGTGACAGCCCGCTTTCCATGACTTCATTTCGATTTTTAACTTCCTTTCTTACTTCTTACATTCTTTACTACATTCACACTTAATTATTTTCCCATTTTCATTGTTAATTGTAATTACTCAGTGAATTTTGGCCTCCCCCACCCCCATAATTTTCTACCCACAGCCTTACTTCCCACAGCCAGTGTAATCCTAGTCTTATTAAAATTTTCAGAGAGGGCTGGAAGGATGACTCCATAGGTGAAAATATTAGGTATGCAAGCCTGCTGATTCACTGTGAACTCTGGAACCCATACAAAAAGCCAGGGGTTGTGCCACACAGTTGTGATCCCAGGTCTCCTCTCATGAAATTGGAGACAACAGAATCTCCCAGAACCTCTGGCCCATCTGTCCTGGAAGATGAAACCTAACAGCAGAAAGGAGCACAGAGAAGACCTACCTCAAAAATGTAGAAGGTAAGAACCAACTTCCCCAAATTGTCCTCTGACATTCATATATGTGTACTCTGGCACAAGTATCCCTCACAATAATAAATAAATGTGTTTTCCCCCTAAAGAGTTTCCTCAATTCTTCCGAATTTGCTAAGAAGTAGTTTTTAGGATTTTCCTCTTTTGGTTGCTTGGGTTTTCAATATCCTGAGTCTCTTGCTCTGGCCCACATGATTTTTGCTGGCAGATACAATAGGCTATACTAATATTAACAAGGATTGCCTCACCAGGGACCACGCTTTATTGAGTTCAGCTGGACTCAGCCAGTCCCTTGCTGACCTTGGAAGGCAAACGCTGTTTGTGATACATCACTAGGATTTTGTAGCTGTTTTTTATGGGTCAGTTGCTAATGATAAACAATGAGTTTTCATTTCATTGCTCATTCACAGTCTGATGAGAGTAACAATCTGGACCCCAAATTTGCCCCCAAAGAATCAGTAGATAACTTTGACTCCCCTGGGTCACAATTGGGTGCTGGTTAAACACTCACTTTAGAGATGTTACTGTTTAGTGGATCGGTCTGTTCATCTCCACCCTAAATTCTGGTGGTCACCACACATTTTCATCAGCAGCAACAGCAGAGAGAGTTGTTTTTTTTTTTTTTTAATTTTTTGTTTTGCCTAGTTTCTAACCCGGGTCTCGTGTTTCTGGACTAGGAACAGGGGCTTGGGAGGCATTAGGGCCATTCAGTATCTCTTGCCATTTCATGGGCTGGACTGGCCACCGGATTAGGGTTACCCTGGCGGTTAAGGGAATTTTCTCTTTGCTTTCTGGAATATTCGCTGTCCTTTTTTTTTTTTTTTAATCACTGGAAGTATTCAACTATTTCTATTTTTCTGAAAAAATTCTAGTAAAAGGGAAAATTGTATCAAGATTCTGTACTAAATGTGATTTCAAAGGGGGAGAAAAATGAATACACGGTTAACACTTGAGTGCATGCCTCTCATGGGAAGGAATTCATCCTACAGTTCTTAGTCTACAGTATAGTGTGGTATAGAATAGCACAGGACACAGAGTACTGGGCACAGAGCACTGAACACAGAGCACTAGGGACATAGCACTGGACACACAGTACCGGGAACATAGCACTGGGTACACAGCACTGGACGCAGTACTGAGCACAAAGCACTGGATACATACATAGCTGTTGTTCAGTAAATTTTCTCTGCTGGATGAATCATCTCGGTCTCAGCTGTGGCCAACCCCTAATGATCTAAACGGTATTTCTTGGCAACCAAAAAAGACTTTTCCCATCATTCCCAAGGTCAAACACCCCAAGGCTGAGAAACTAAGCCAAGTCACTACTCACTTGATTAAATTAACGCCAGCGTCATGAACTCATCGTGAAGATGAAATAAGTGTCGCTCACAGCCGTCAGCACAGAGCCTGGGTGACAGCGCTGTGTCCTGAGGCTCATTCAGATTTGAGCTTGAATTGCAAGCTACGCAGAATGAAGGTGTTGTTTTGTTTTGTTTTGTTTTGTTTCAGTAGAGTTTTAACGTTTTTCTTTAATCCTATCTTGTTAGTATCCAGGGGCTTAACAAACAATTATTAAATGAACACATGAAGTAAGGAATTAAATAAATTTAGCCATGCCTTAAAGCTACTCATGGATTCTTTCCATCTCTATTAGAAGTTAATAAGTTACAGACAAGTTTGCGATTTGGTGGCATCAGCATAGGTCATGAAAGATCCCAGAATGATTCAATCTAAAAGTAGGTCCAATCGATAAGAAGTGTCATCGAGGCAAAGGAGATTTTTTTTTCCCTGTCTGAGCTTGCAGGCATTGGCAGCTAGCCAGTGATCTCACACAGACTGCTGCTATTCAAGCCCCCAGATAAAGCTGCTTGGGATAATTACCTCGGACTTTGGTGTGGTGGCTCTTGAAATATCCACTATTTGTGGCATATATCGACAACTGTTTATTACAAAGGGCTTTTAGCTACTATTAGTGAAAGATATAGGTTGAACAATAAAAGTGAACACCTCAGGAAAATGAGGTTTTAAAAAAATGCCTGTAAACAATAGTTACTTAAAGGACTTGAGAGTGCTTCTATTACATTCCCTCAATTGATTTCATTGTGCCTCTGTAAGTTCAGTCAATCTGCAATACACGGAGCAGCTGTGAGTACTTGAACAAGATCTGTAGGATACTGGACCAGACAATATCCTGCCCTGGGGGAGGGAGGGACTGGTGAGGCCCCGCCCCTGCCCGAGGCCCTACAGGCCATTCATGGTTGATGGTGCAAAGAGAGACTTTTCTTCAGTGGTGTAGGCAATGTGAGCCGTCCATGCTCCTGTAAATAACCTCATACCCCTGATCCTCTGAACAGCCCTAATTAGACACACTGGATTACAAAACAGTTTAACAGGTAGAGGGTTGACTAGCTATGAAGAGAAAGTGGGAAGGGGGTAATGAGGGATGAATACAATTAAAATACATTGTATACATTCATGACAGTGTCATCATGGAACCCATTACTAGGCATTAATACAATTAATATATAATTTAAAAAAATTTAAATCACTTTCAGCTTTTATGTCTCATTTTGTGGTCCTTTAGTTTTGAGGAAAGTGTTCCGAATCAATTTTCAAGTGTATCAGATTAAAAGTGGATGTTATTTTGTTTTGGAAGTGACATATAAATGATTTCTATTCTCATGCTGTTAGGAACATAAGCGAAACCATCTTGTGTGGTTGTCCTAATTGCTGAACGCCTCGGCACATTGTCTCTAACAAGGAGTTTGAGTGACTTTCAGAATGCTGAACTTAAGGTTTCTGGAACTTTCTTTTGCTTCATTTTTAACTTTAATGTTTTAAGATCAAAGACAAATCACAAATTAATAAAGCAACAATGTAATTAAAAGCAAAATATCTCTTTCAGAGAGTAGTATAGAGAGTCCTTGTTGCTGCAATACTAGAATGTTCTGAGGACCTTGTACAGGTGTGGTCTGATTTTCTGAGCCAACATTGCCCTCTCTTGGTGACATCAGCACAATGCTCTGGAAAATGAAGTTTGGGAGGGGAACATGAACTTGGAAACCTTTCTTTCAAGCTCTGCTTTGGTTTGGTCTATGACTCCTTTTTACATTTTTAGATCTATTTAAATATTTATATCTACGAGTGTTTTGCCTGCATGCATGTATGTATTCCACGTGTGTGCCTGGTTCCTGAAGAGATCAGAAGTAAGGAAAGGGTCCCTTGGACCTGGAGTTGTGAGCCACCATGTTGGAGCTGGGTACGGAACCTGGATTGTCCACAAGACCACCAAGTACATAAGTCATTACTCTAGTGCTATCTTTCTT
>CABHPQ010134267.1:11341-23221 GCA_902168405.1 Peromyscus aztecus
AGAGGCTATCTCAGAGCTGAGTTTGCTGACAGGTGAGGAGTATGGGTGTGGAAAAGATTGTGCTTGTTAGTTTTGGTGAAGGGCTACAGGAAGCGGCGGAGAAAGATGCAGGCACTCTGGTCTCTTTGCTATCCAAGTGTGTTCTAGCATTCAGGGGAGCAGCTGCAAAGACCACGTGGCTGATGACAGTGTAGGTGGAATGACAAAGAGCAAAGTCAGCGCCCTGCTAGAATTCTTCCCAGTACAGTAGCTAGTAGTGTTTAAGGATTAAGGATTTTTTTTTTTTTTTTGGAGTAACAGAAGTAGCTACCTTGTACAAGGAAGGAATATACAACCAAGCTCTGGGGTAACTGGCCCATGTATGGAACATTTCTCAAGTTTCACATGTATTTGCATCAGGGTTTTGTTGAAGAGCACTTGTTCCTTCAGTAGAGCTGAGGAGGGGACAGAGATTCTGTATTAGGAGTTTCTGGGCAAGGTCTTGGCTGTATCACAGCATGAGTGGCCAGCCATGTTCTAGGATCGACATATAGCGCTCCAGAAAGCTTGTTAGAAATGTTGATTTCAGGCTCCACATCCCATCAGAATCTATATTTACCCAGGAACTCTTTATGTGTTTTATGTGTATCAACATTTAAATATACAGCTGGGCCAAAAGCAGCCGCTGAGTAGCAGGACAGTCCAGGATCTGGCTTGGGAAGCTTTAGCCCAGTCTTTGTTTATTCCGTTCTCAAGCAAATAAATAGATGATCTGGGGCTGTTGAGTTTTGCATAGCCCCCAAAGACCTTGCAGCTGTGTTAGGAACAACATGGCTAAAGAGAAGGGGCCAGAGCATAATGAAGTGTGAGGAAATAAGAGTCACTGCTAGAGATCAGATTACTGGTTTCTTGGACTTCAAACCTGAACTCAGGAGAATATGGACTATGCTTTGCTGTGGGACCAGTGGATCTCACTGGGACTTTGTTTTCATAAATCCAGTGCTGAGCCTATGGCCTGAGAAGGGCAGCTTCTTTGGTGTAGAGGATCTGGTCTTTTCCTTTCAGAAACCAAGGAAGGACAGTCACTCAACTTGGCTTGGCCCCAGCTGTTTAAATCCTGAAACTTTTAGAGGACAGTTCCTGTCTTAGGTTGAAACTTCTCCTTGGGACAAAGACCTGAACCTGAGAAGATGATTAAAGATCAACTGTGTGGAATTCTGCTGGAGTTTCAGAGCTCCTATTTCAATCCCTTCTCCATTCTCTCTCTTCTCGGATGCCAATTTAGACAGATTCAAAGATACTTTTCCTACCATGTCATGAAGGTAGTGCCCTTTTATTTCTAGAGCTATTTAAGTTCTGAAATTTGTGGCATATGATTTCATGTGTTTGCTTAATTCTACGAACACTTATTAGTCACAAGCATCAATTATGCTGCTGACAACTGTTTGAATATTTATTACATTCTGAAGGGAGATCTTTGCATCAAGCAACTGGCTCTCATAACATTTTTCTAGGAGATGGGTAGTTATTATCCTCATTTTACAGAAAAAACTCATAGATTCAAAGCACTTATAATTTGTATTGGGGCTAATACAGTCACTGCTTGGGATCAGATCGCTGGTTTCTTGGACTTCAAACTTGAACTCTTAGATGTTGGGTTCATCATTGTGTTGTTCTAGAAAATTCAAGGACAGCTAATCTACACAACTAAACAGATGAATAAATCCACTGAACTGCATTCAATAGCCAACACTGATTTATAACTTCCTATAGTCAGGCTATGTTGTAAACATTTTATAAATAACTAACTCATAGTCCTCACAATGTCCTCTGAAAGACAGTTTATTGTCAATAGCACATTTTGCAGATGAAAAAGCTGGTGCAGAGATGTTGAATAAACAGCATAAGGTGGGCACAGATAGTTAGGAGGCACTTGGAATTTGAATCCAGGTTTGCCTCTCGAGTTAAGCACTTTACCACTCCCTTAGAAGGATGAAGTGAATGAAGTAGGGGAGAAACAAGAAATGATCTAATGGAGAGATTATGAGACCAGCCACAAAATGCAGAACTGACGTCTTGCAGCCCTGATGGAGATGGGCACCAACTCAACTCAAATTTCCTTTAGTTCCTATACAGACAATAAAGAAAAAGATTCAGCCCTGACATGATTCATCTTTGTCCTTCATCCAAATACCATCCATGCAGTAGTTCAATTAAATGCTCCCAGTTCTGAGAACAAAAAGGAATTCTCCAGGGCTAATTCAGCCTCTGGCTAAGAAGAGTAAACATACAAAGACTGTGTCTTTGGAAAGAAATGTTGTTCTTGCCAATGTTTCTGTTTTCTACTCTTCTGATTCATGTTATTTTAAATGTTCTAATGTATTTATATTACCTTTCATTTTTCAGTATTTCATTTTTTGTTACACATGTAAAATACATGGACTGATATAACTAACACATATCTCTAATCCAAATTTGACAAACATTAACATTTTGCCACAGTTCCTTAATTACATTTTTTTCTTAAAAAATTTATTAATACTTAAAACATTGTAAACTGTTGCAATACAGTTTAAATTGATTCTTCCCTGTGTTCTCCCCCCCCCCTTTTTTTTAACTTCTCTTTCCAGGAGTAAGCTCTAGTTTGAAAGGTAAATATCAACATTGCATCTATTTTTACATGGCATTCTGAAGAGGGTGGTATAGTTCAGGGTCAATAGACTGAGGCCTGAAGACTTAATCTAGCCTGTAATGTTTTTTTTTCTTTTGTTTTTTATTAGGGGGGTGCAGGGTTTCTCTGTGTAGCCTTGGATATCCTGGAGCTCACTCTATAGACCATGCTGGCCTCGAACTATCAGAGATCCTCTCCTTCTTCCTAAGTGCTGGGATTAGAGATGTTGTCAGCAGCCAGTCTACAGAGTGAGTTCCAGAACAGGCTCCAAAGTTATACAGAGAAACCTTGTCATAAAAAAAACAACAACAACAAAAAAATTAAATAAATAAATAAATAAATAAATAAATAAATAAATAAATAAAGATAGCCGGGCGGTGGTGGTGCACGCCTTTAATCCCAGCACTCAGGAGGCAGAGCCAGGCAGATCTCTGAGTTCGAGGCCAGCCTGGACTACAGAGTGAGTTCCAGGAAAAAGACACAGAGCTGCACAGAGAAACCCTGTCTCGAAAAATCAAAAAAAAAGATGTTGTCTGTTTTATAAATAAAGTTTTATTGGAACACAGACACACTTCTTATTTCTGCATTGTTTGTGGCCATGTTCATGCTATAATGGTAGAGGTGACTATTTGTAATGGAACCATCCCTGAAATGTCAATACTACGTAGCCCCTCTTAGTCAATGTTCATTATCTCATACTATGGCACCCTCTATGCTTGAAATTCAGTGCATGAGTTCCTGTTTATAATCAATATTTTTTCTTTAAAATAAGTCTCTTTCACATAGGTACAGTTAATTTTAATTCCCACATTCTTCCTCTGAAAGAATGTATAACTTGAGAATCTCTACTTTTACTGATGGATATTTATCTTTATTTATTTGAAAATGTTTGTTTCATGCTTCATTTTATCTTAGGACATAGCCAAATGATTCTCTGCTGTGAAGAACCTAAAGAATTCTAGGATTCCAGCATTTTTATCAGTATTATTTGTTCAATGAAATGATACTGTGCATTCTTACTGACAGAGCATAAAAACTTGTATTTCTTGCATTAAAACAAAGCCATCTGCTATCATCAGACATCCAGAAAAGGTGTTCAAATCTAACTGACACGATATGAAACCCTGCAGTAGTTTTCATTGACATCCTGACTCACCAATGTAGTTGAGCATTGCTTTATGTATTTGGGAGCTATTATTTTTTAATTTTTTAAAATTTCATACTTATATTCTTATATTTTTGGCCCTCTGTAACAGAGCAAGTGCCCTAAACTCTATCTAGCCCCATACTTACATTTTCAACCCACTTTTCTTTTCATTGTTTTAAAAAGGTGTAGAGTTTTGCTTGTTTGAGGACTGAGTTCAAACACATCCACCAGTTTCAGTGCCACTGCTGCTAGTAGAAGCCAGAAGTACACAGTGGTTGCAAGTTTTGAAAGGATCCCATGGCATCATGGCATGTCCGTTTCCTAGGGAATGGCTTCAACTTAATATTAACCTGGTTGAATCACATGAAAATGCAAAGTGTAGCCTCTTTCAGAAATATATATTCATTCAAAATGTTCTTTGAGGAGGTGAAAATATTCTAGAAGGTCTCTGAGTATCTCCTTGTTTATGCACATATGCATATAATTAATACATATATAAGTATATACATACAGAATTATAAATCAATGCATACTGCCATAAAGGACTAACAAGGCTCATGTTCTAAAAGTAGATACTTCCAAAGTGTCCAATTTGACAGCTATATTGTAATTATGCATTAAAAATTATTTTGCTTGTGGTGTATGCATGTGTGTGAGAGCTACACTCATCTGAGTGTATGCATGTGTGCATATGGAGGGTAGAGGGCTAGAAACTGACTTTGAGTATCACCTTCTATTGTTCTCAGCCCTACATCTGAGACTGTCTCTCACTGATCCTGGAGGCTGCTATTTGACTACACTGGCTATCTGGCAAGCCCCAGGGACCTGCCTGTCTCTGTCCCTTTCCCTAGCACTGGAATTACAGATGTGTACTGTCATAACTAGATTTGTGTATGCTGAAGTGTGGGAGTCTACCAGAGACCAGCTCCTACCTTGCTCCTACCTTTAGAAGGGTTCTTGGGTGGAAGAGAGAGGAATGAGGAAATATTTGGTAGAAAGTTAGACCTAGACAATGAAGAGAAAGACAAAGACACAGGACAGCTTCGGGAGGGCCCTGGGTCAATACCCAGTTGCACCTAGAGCTTTATTTAAAAAGGTTTTTTATAATATGCCAAGGGGAGAGGCAAAAGACTTCCCCCCTGCAAGATCAAAGCACACCATACAGCCAAGGTTGGAATGGCTACCCACTACATCCTTGTATATTAAAGTTTGTTTTTTGATGTTATATGCTCTATGAGCTTGAGAAACCTATAACAGCACACATCAGCACTTATTTATCAGAGTAGCTCTCCTGCCGTAAGCATCCTCTATGCCCTATCTATTTACCTCTCATTTTACATAATGAGTTTCAAAAGGGTCTTAGGATGGGCCATAATTTAAAGCTAGATATTTTAACACTTGTCACATGTTTTAAATACTTCATATTCTACTTACCGACAGTTGCTAACTGCTGTCATTTTTAACAGTGATTTTCAACTAAGTCACCTCATCTGTGGCAGCAGCCTGGTATGTGAATGAGGAATAACACTTTATGGCCCCTTCAGAATGGCCTCGCCTGCCTGAGCATGTGTCACTACCCTGCTAATGTGAAACAGAATCCATGATGTAGGGCATTTTTCTTAAGGATTCTGTGAAGAATCTTTCCATGATGCGAGAAGTTCTATGTATTGCACAGCCTGTGTTCAAATCAGAAAAGACTCTAAGAGAAGTCACTGCATGTATGCTCTGAGACAGAACACTCAGAATGTTAGATATGATTCTGGAACTGTTTTCTTGTTATTTGGTAACAGAGTAGGTCTTAGATCCTATCATTATAATGTTCCTATTTTCATCTTGTATGCAAAGAGAAGTGATTGCCAGTCACAAAACTGCAAGACTACCATCCTTGCTACAACAAACCCCAAACAAAAAGTGTACTAGTGTCAAGTAATATCAGTGTTGAGACACAAATATTATATTGCTCAGCTGATATAATATCAAGGAAAGATGCATTATTATTTTCAAATGGCTTTAGGCTACAATTGGAAAATGCATAACTCAAGCTAACTCGGGAAATAGAAGAATTGATCAAGGACATCGAGCTATTTATTGTAATGGGAGGAAAAACTGGACAAATTGAAGAAGAAGAAATGCATAATAAACCAAGACCATCAAGAATCGAGTGTGAAAGCCAAGGCACAATCTTTACTGCTTTTGTAATGAATTTGGAAACAGTTATTTTTTCTAGATGACATGATTTCTTTCCCTACCAGTGAGCTATTTCCTATGGCCCCAACTGCACCAAGTTGTCATGGATGGTGGCTCCTGTCACCACAGAGAATCTGGCTGATTTCTTTACCTCTAGTATAGAACAAATCTGGGACTGGTCTAGTGGGTCTACCTTTGGGGACAATCAGTTATGTCAGAACCTTGCAATACATAAGAGGCCAAATCCTGAGCTAGGTGAAGCAGTACGTAGAAGGAGGAGTATAGAAAACATGCATTTTGCTCAAGAGCCCGGGGACAAGGATGCCATCCCTTAAGGATCTCATCATTCTCTGACTGATTTTACAAACTGGGTGATTAAATTCTTAGTCATTGAGTTAGACTGTCTGTCGCAATTGTAAATGAAAAAGACTTCTATGCCTTCAATGTTTTGTCTTTGGAAGTTAATCCCTAGGTCTCCCCTATAGTTTTAAGTTTTGAACATCACTTTTGGCTACAGGGTTGGTGACTTGGTTTTGTTTGTTTCCTAGTGTAATGTAAACTATATTGGAATGGGTTCTAAGAAAGTTACGGGTGCTGGGTATAACATGGCTGTGGGAGTTCTCCAGTAAACAAAGTATGAGAAGTTTCATGTTGGGGTTTGGAGCATCTGTCCTGAAAGCATTGGCCTGCTCCATGCCTAGCTTTGTGCTTTGTGCTATATTGTAAAGAACTGATGGCCAGTCACCTTTCTGCAGTCAAGTGAAGCAGCCCTGTGCTAAATGGTACTCTAAAGGTCTAGGGAGACAGTCACATGCCTGGAAGTACATTGTATGTGCACAGCTCCACACTTCAGTTTGCTTTTGACAGGTGTTAGGTCTAGTACAATGCTAGACTTCTTAGAAGAGTTATTTGTTTGTCTGACATACAGGGAAAGTTCAGTGCAGTCACATCAGACTCAGATTATATTGAAGAGGATAGTGTGAGAAAATAAAACCCTTTTGTGTTGGTTTGAATATGTTTTGTCCTCTCTGAAATGCATGCTGAATTTTATTTGTCATTGTGGTGGTGGTGGTGGTGGTATTTCTTTCCAGCTAGTTTCCTGACTCATTCCTGGTGTGTAGAACCCCCAAAGATTCACACCTATGGTTCCATGTCAACTTGCCATATTCTTGGGATAGTTCCCCTCTCATAGCCTACTGTCACTTTTATGAAAACATTTGCTACTAGTCTAATCCTGATAGTCTTGATATCAATTATTTTGCCTGTGGCTGACTCAATACTGTGTATTATGGATGATAAAAGTGTATAACCAGGTTCTGTTCTTATAGTAGTTATCTAATCCTGCTTATTTTTAAAGATATTCTATTTGAAGACATTGAAACAGAAAGATTTTTTTAAAAACCACAGCTAATTCTACAGTGGGAGGAACTCCAAGAAGGAAACGGGGAGCAATCACTGTTTCTTGGGCGTTAAGTGGCGCTGCTTATTTGCTAAACTGAAACGTTTGACAAAATTAAAACTGCATTCCTTGAAAATTGAGTTGTAAGTATGCACAGGTTGTTCCTCATTAACTTAAAACATAATGACGGAATTCTGCTAAAACGTAATTTTCTCATTTGGAAATCGATTTGTTTTAAATACCTTAATTATACCTCCGAACTTTATTTTAAACCCACTAGCAAACCTGTTTCTTTTTCCTGGAAATGAGAAGGGGCTTGGCTCTTGGTAGGAATCTGGATCCTGATGGTCCCTCCTCTGCCATAAGAGCTACCCCTCTACCTCTGGCTTTGAGCACTTCATTTATTTTCAGATTGTTGAACTCTCTTCTAGATGATTTGAAAGTTTTCTGCACTGATCTTTAGAGCTACTATTTGCCATATCTGAGCTGTGGGATTACCATTAAGTGCTGCCCTTCTACACTTTGGCCTAACTGAAGGCCACTGTCACCTATACCAGCTGTACATCCAACCCAAAATTAACTCAACAACTTGCTTAGCTCTAATGTGCTCTGTTGCACATGGACAGTCATAGGAAAGTAGAAGTTGCTGGGGTTTCTGGGGAAAATGTGACTTCCTGATGTGGGTGCTCCTGAAAACACCCGTATGGCTAGGGATGGGGAAACATCTTGTTCTTGTTAGCCTGGGTCTATCAATTTGAGAGAACATTTTACCTTCATGTATCCTGATATACAGAGGAAAAACATAACAACAAATAATATACAGATAGAAACTGCTACCTTTCCATGTTACCATTTGCTTTAGTGTATCCTGGTCCCCTAACTCCTATGCTACACATCACAGTTCTTTCCAAAGACTTTGCTCAATTTCTTAAAAGATAAACTCTAAGATTTGTGCCATTGGAAGTAACTGGCTATAAATTATTCTGCACAACCAGGAGAAGGGAATGAAGGGGATAGCAATTTGTCTGTTTTTCTTCAGTTATTCGTCTCATTGACATCCCCCGCTGGTGTGCATACACACACATGTTCCAGATTGAACCAAGGCCCTCATGCATGCTACTCTGAAGTACACATCCATTCTTTTTTTGCTCTTCTCATCCCACTTCCCATTCTCACCCCTTGCTCTGCTGACCAGTAGTACCCAAGCTCAAACACCCCGAGCTGTTTCTCAACAGGTCTCAGCGTTTCCTAATGGCCCATTGCACTCTCTTAGAAACTGGCACTTACATTTCTTTATCATCAATTTCATAATATCTTAAGCAGGGTAAGAGGACTCAGTGCTCATAATTCAATGTTCTAAGGCTATTTTTCCTCCCTAATTAGCTGTGTGTCTCAATAAAGCTACTTAAAAGCAACAACCCTGTAATCATCCTTAGCATCCTCTTTTGTATCCTATTATACAGTAAAAACGTCAGCAAATATTTGGCCCTGGAAGTGTATCAAGAATCCAGTCTTTGTTCAGACTTCAGCCCAAGCACTTGAGTATTCCTTTGCCTTTCACTTTTGCACACCGGCAAACAGAGTGATACCGTTAAAGTATGGCACATCCAACCCACCCTTTGATCCCTCATAACAATAAGGGTGATGCTCGCAGTATCCACATGCCCCTGAACTAGCATCACCTCTCATCCTATACATTGTTATTTCTCTGCTACTACAGAGTGTCTGCTTTCAGCTAAACTGGCCTCCTGAGTCCTGCCCTTATGCTGGGCCTTCTCAGGATCTTGTCTCCCTTATCTTCTTCAGGCTTTCATCTACTGGCATCCTCTCATCCTGGCCCTTTCTCAACAATGTGTTTAAAAGCAAAGTGTTCTCCCACTCTCCAGCACTCCCTACCCTTGTCTACATGTCACTTGTCCTGACGTGTTTTGCTGTCGGTCTACTCCCAATTTTAATGTTTGGTTATTTCTCTAACCTTAGCCCTCAAAACAGTGCATGGCAAACAATGGGTAATTAAATATTTGTTAAATAAGTGGATATTACTATATAGCCATTAAGAAAAACAACTAATAAGTTATTTTCAAAAACTTTTTGTTCTCTTTAGTGTTGTATAAATTACTTGGGAGCACTTAGCTAGCCTCCTCAAGACAGTGACTGACATCGAGGGAGAGCCACCAGTCTCTCTCAAAGAGTGCCAAAGAATTGTTTTTCTTCAGGACTTTACATAAGGAGGGGAACATGAGACAAGGTCAGACTGACTGTGAGCTCTTCTTCCCTCCAAAACCCAACAGTGATTCTTTCTTTTCTCTTGTTTTCCTCTCTCCTTTCCTTCTTCTCCTTTCTCTTCTTCTGATCCCTCCCTCTCTTCCTTTCTATTATTATTATTATTACTATTACTATTATGATTATCATTTTAAAGTATTTTCCTTTTCTCTTTCCTTTACTTCTGTTTTTCTTTCTGTGTCAGCATGTCTGCTTCAAGCCCTGCGTCCAAGAAAACACATTCAAGGCACACTCAGCTGCCAGGCCTCAGAAGTCAGGGGTGCCAAGGAGTAGGGAGGAGGTCCCTTGGCTCTGCACCCAGGGGTGGATGGGTGAGGAGAGATGCCACCGCTGAGCTGGCTTTCTGTCTTGCATTGCTGGGGCTAGCAGGACTTGTACACATGACCATCAGAAAGCACAATTATTTCTGTTAGCAGGTTTATATGTTCCCTTCACTTTAGCTCAGGTGCCTCTATGTGGGATCCTGATTGGCTCCATACAGCTCATGTTTAACACATGCAGAAAAGTGACTTGAAGGACAGAAGGCAAGAGATGCTTTCTTCCACAGTCCCAGCATGACAGCTGCTGTGGCTTATCTGTAAGAAAGAGATGAAGTCCAAGTTGTCCTTTCTTCTCTTTTTATTATGAATCTCTCTCCTCTGACTTTTAAACTTTTGTAAGAGTGTTCCAGGTGGGTGACATTTTCACAATGTAAAATTCAGGATTTATCTGACTAACACTCCTGCAAAACTCAGGTGCAGACTGTGGGGAAAATTGTATTTTCCAGAGATGGACTCCCATAGCTATCAGACAAGAGGGCAGTGGAAGGAGCTTAGCCTGTGTTATGATTGGTAGGGGAGAGCGGAAGGTGATGTCGGCATGGGTGGTTTAAATGAGAAGGTCGGAAGCAACAAAGAATGAAGAGCTCATAAAATACAATAAATAAAGTGTCTTTATGTCACGTTTCTCAGCAGTCACTTTTGGCATATGTACCACCGATAACAAAATCACACGTAGTGCCCCTTATATCCCTAAACACATTATGGAATATCATTTATGGCACCTTTTCCCCCCTTTATTATTTTGCATTTAAAGAAAATTCAAAGTTTTAGTTATTGACTACTTATCACAAATTGGTCCTGAAATGAAAATAAACTGTATATTTTGAAGAGAATATATATTAGTGTCTATAAATCTTTACCTCAATGTAAATGTTTCCATAATAAAAAAAAATATGACTTTTATCTTTGGGGATTGGTTTAAAAACATATAATACTATTAATTTTGAAGAATGCCAATGAAAATTTGCAAAACTTTTTTGCATCCAGTTCCACAGTAAAAATGGCCCAGAACTGGCTTCGCAGGTCTCTTCAGCTATTCCAACTTAATTTCCAACTTCCCTCGATTGGTTGTAATTTTCCTTCTCTTCCTCCCTCTTCTTGTATTGATTTGTTTGTTATTGTAGTCCAGGTATTGAATTTAGAGCTACCCTCTATCTCAGCTTCCCAAGTGCTAGAATTATCCATGCCTGGCTAGTTTTTTTTTTTTTTTTTCCTTGAACACCATCAACAACAACAAAAGTCCCCTCCATGGATCAACTTCTCTCATTTCTTTAGCTGTAAGGTGTCAGCTGCTAGGAAGCAGAAGCTGACTTCCATATTTTAAAAAGTGCACAGTGACTGATGGTATACAGGCAGAAGGAACAGGGGTTCTTGATGGGAACAGGTTGGGTTTGGGGACAATTAGAAGAATGGAAGTCATTGTAATTGATACCAAACATGTCCTCCTACTCAGAATTTTTGCAAATTATGGACAGAAAATCATAGGAACATTCCATGCGAGGAAGCTAGAAACAACCATCTATTAGAGGAACCTCAATTTCTTCTACCCTGAAGGATGAGACGATTAGAGTCCATGATGCTCAAAGCCTTCAGGGACTTGACATTTTCTGTGATCTACCAGTTGTTCTCAACAGTTCAAATGCTTCCTTTCCTTTACCCCTTCCTCTCTCTCACCAATCCTTCCTTCTTTCTTTCATTCTTTCTCCCACCCCTAAAGACACTCGCTGGCCATCTATCTATCACATACTCAACTAGATTCCTGTGTCCAAGAGTGACCGAGCTGTGCTGTTTGCTCTCACTGGTTCACACAGCTAGGGCAGTGCATTAAACACTGCTTTAAACACACCAGCAGGCAATTCCAGAGTAATGAATGCAGCAGAAGACATGATGATAT